>JAOWBR010092805.1:0-14596 GCA_028571145.1 Dionaea muscipula
CGAACCGAAAAATAACCCGATAATTACAATCCGTTCATAATCCGAAAACCGAAAACCCAACCCGATGACAACCCGAATCGAAATAACCCAAATCCGAAGTGACCCGAACCCGAAATAGATTGATCCGAAACCGTCCGACCGACCCGATTGCCACCCCTAATCACATCGTTTTTTGGAAGTATTTGACTGTTGTGACGGGTCAATAGGGATGGAGTGGGCTATTAGGTTCCTCTTGTAGCAGTGTTACCTTTTTAATTTTTTTTATATATACTCACTTGCCGGGGAAATAGGAAGACAATGAAATAAATAATATATTTATAAAAAATTTTAATTCTCTCTCTAGAGATAATAGTATTACCTTTGCGTTTCTCCATCTTCTTTTCCACATGATGAGCCCACCTGAGGGCTTTTGGGGAAGAAATGAGTTTCTGCATCTTCGCTTTCACGGTGGGAGCATTTGGCTGGCAAGAAACCTATCAATCTAGCTTTAGATAAGCTGTCCATGCAATCTGTCACTCTTGATATGCGTTGGGCACAAGCAACTCCATTCCTATAACTATTCCTGTGAATCTTTCAATTAGTTAATAAATATCACTTGAGGTATAACGTTGTAAATAAACATACATCAGGCTCATCCCCTCCTCCACTGATGAGCAATAAAGATGACTAAAGAAACATCCGATTTTCAATTTCAGGTCAGGTTTGTGCCATGAAAATATAAATTTAAGCGTGAAACGGGTCCACGGTGAAATGAATCCCTCAAGTTTTCCTTTTCTTGTTAGATTTATAGCCATGGCCATCCTTGCCCTTCTTCTTCTCAGATTTCCAGCGTTTCTCCGTCTTCTTTTCATCTGCTTTTACACTGATGAGCCCACCTGAGGGGGGTATCTTCCCACCACCATTTGGCAAAGCATTCTCAAAATCAGCCTCTTCACTTACAATAGCATACTGTTGGAGGAACTCGGGATTCAATAATCCCTCCTCCCTCTTGGCCTTCATCGCATCCTAGTAACCACCGTCGACTAAGCTTTTCAGTAAAAAAAAATCCAACGAAACAGAACTAAAGTGAGAGACCACGAATGCAACTCACCTCAACTTTCTTCGCTCCATCGTTAAGGTCCTCATCCATGGAAACTTTACAAGGTTCCAAAGCAATCTGTAGGTAGAACAGCATTCAAGACAAGACTTGGTCCTCAGTTACCATGGAAGAAATCAAATGATACAAGTAGCGTAGGAACACAATAAAGCAAGAGTTTGATATCAAAGCTGATCTAGGAAAGTCCATGGCTGCAGTTTGTTTATATCAGTGTCATTTTCGAGGTCAACTCTGTAATTCCGTATTTTTGAACAAACGACATAGGGTAAGCAAAAGCTGGTGCACCATTCAAATAAGCAAAGAAACGATATTAAATTCGTGCAGATTCCAATTCACGACACCACTTCTAATCTACCTCTACTTACTTCTCTGGGACGAGGAAGGGTTGAATCAATCTGACTGGCTGCGATGCCATAGAGGAATTTGTGGAACTTCTTCAAGGCTTTTATGAACAATGACATTATTTGCTGCCTTTCTAACTTCATTTGTCCCTGTAAATATCAGAGAGGGAACCTACACATTAGTCATACATCAAAGAACTTGTCAACAAGTCAGAAAAACACAACTGAATATAATTTCTTCTTCTTCTTCTTCTTGTTATTTTTTTTTTTTTTTTAAGAATAGCAGTAATTGCAACAGAACAAACGAAAGGCACAGAGCCACCTCCAACGCTCTCAAGTTCAAATCCAAATCTCACAACATAACTCGATCCCCACCCCCTCCAGCAACAAAACAAAAGGAGAAAACAACAGAAATGAAGCTAGTCTCCTTGGAAACATCAGAGTGGAAGCCCCAAAATACCATTGTCAAAAGACTAGCCAAGGCTCAAGACTTTGCAACTAACTAAGTAAACGGTGGATCTGTCGGCCACCAAAAAGGATTTCTATACCAGCGTAAAACATCGATGAAATGTAGCTAAAAAAACTTTAGAACTCGGGTGGCAAAATCACCTTAACTGAGGTCCAACAAATTCAGTGTGAGTTGAACAATACGGATGCTGTCTATCATATGTCCAGACTTGGTCAAAGGACATCCAAAACAAAACAATCCAGTAAACATGGAATCATTTAAACATCTCTAGCATCGTTGTCTTCTGATCCCTCCAATGTACAATTAGCAGCATTATCATACAACATTCAAAGACAGACATGGCTCAGAAATGGAATGCCTAACAAAGTAAAAAATACAACCTCAATATAAGAGAACTTCTGGCGTTGCAACCCTTTACAAAGCAAAACAGAAGCCTGAACATAGGATAGTGTAACTGGAAGCTTCTCCTCAAAGTATAAGTTGACAAGCTTCGGGACAATGTCATTAATCTGTGGAACAGGGGATAAATCAGAGACGCAAATAAAAGTAATACCTCCCCGATGAATTTAAAAGCATTACGTGCAATAAAAAGACTAAAAAGAAAGTTCATAGATGTTCCTGATCCAGTCATCTCCTGCCTCGTTAAACTGGATAGAGAGAACCGATGTGCTAGAGTCCTGAACTGCATGTTGTAACAAATACGGGAAAAAGCGACATAAAAAGGATGCATAACTTTTAATCACATGTTGCCCATCCAATACCGCATTGCTTACTATGCAATTAAAGTGTTTTTGTTATAATATTTCAGTTGGAAAACCTTACCACATGAAAATCAGCGAGATTGTCTGTGTATCTTTGTAACCGCTTCATATCAGGAGGGGATAGGAACTTCTCATCCAAGTTTGGTGCAGCTGATTCTGACTCACCAAAGTTGATCTTAGGGTCCAAGATACTACAAAACACTAAATCAAATAAGATGATTGTAAAGTAGGATCATTTAATAGCATCACGAATCCTTGATTCAAACCTCATGGCCAGCTTATAATCCATGAATCGAAAACTGTCGGGCATTAATTGGCAAAATCTCTTTCGGAATTCTGTGGATAACCAAAAGAATCATCAGCTATTTAGCAGAGATATATACTAACAGAATCCCACAATCAATATTTTCTTTCAGTTGGTTGCCTCACCATGATAAAAAGACATATCAATTGCAATTTCATCATTATTCAGTGGCTTAAGTACCATACAGGTATGCTCACCAGTCACGGCATTCTGATTCATACAACCATACAACACCCATTAGAAAAAAAGATGAACATGGTACAATGAAAAAAATCAACAGGTAGTGAAGAGGCACAACTCCAGAGAAAAGAAAGAATTCAAAGAGAAACTGACAGCAATCTGCCCAACGTAGAAAGGGGTAAATTTGTGCTTCCTCCAAAAGCGAAAGAGATCTAGAGTAAGCCCAAAGGAGACACCAAGGTAATGAAGTTTTTCTGGCCGTCTATCACGAAGATGCACCAGAAGAGGTGGAAGGTTCTTTCTGGGCATTATATTTTCCTCTAGCAATGAAACCTACAACAAGAATTCAAGGATAAGGAGAATGTAAAGGAAAAATACCAGTAAAAATAGCTAGCTATCAACGACAACAGCAAGCCACAGAATCAACCCCCCCAAACCAAAAAAAAAAAAGAGGGAAAAAACCATCACAACAGAAAGAAAAGGACAATAAAGAACACCATTAACCCAAATGCATGGGTGGCATTCTTTTTCTCACTCTAACAAGTGAAAAGAAAATTCAGCATAGGAAATACACTGATTAACATTCAAAAGCACACCGATCAGTTAAGTTGAAATGCAAGTACATATGATCTAATTTCACTAAATTATTGACAGCAAAAAGGAAGTTAGAGCAAAAGAATTAAAAATGCCTCACATATAAAGGATCCCACGATTGATGCACTGTAGGTCAAAACAATGCAGAAAGTATACATGACAGCCAACATGGAAGTTTTACCTTCTCAGCGGCTTCAGAGAGTCTGACAGGTGATTTCTCAACAACATCTTCAACTTCCATCTCCGAGATGGACGAAAATTGTCCTTCGTAGTACCTGCAACACATCGCCCCCTCCCCAAAAAGAAAAAAATAGAAAAAAAAGAAAGAGAGGGGGGGGGGAAAGCAAATGAGATAGGGATAGAATTTCCAATTATCATATAAAACATCAAATCAGGATGTACCATCTTCCATGATACAGATAGCAATTTGTAACAACAGTAAAAGAATCTATACTCAACCATCACTAGCATGCCACAAGAATTAAAGAACTAAGCATTTAATTTTACCAAAAAAAAAAACAGCACATAAGCCTCAGCCAGAATATGCGGAACAAATTCACTTTAAGATGAGAGAAAGGATTTATCGAATAACTGTAAGCTATAAGAGCAACAATCACCCTTAAACTCAAAGGTTGAGGTCTAAATAATTTTTCCTTGGCATACAACTCCTTTCTAATAGCACATTTGACTTATCATCTATCTAATTGACTAAATGGTAATCAAATCCCTTCATTGCCACATAATGTATGGTCTAAGCTGGAATTATTGATTGATAGTGAAAGGGAATGGAAACTGAATTGTAAACTGCAGTCTCATCCTCTTGAAGAGAGGACTGCCAACCTATCTACATTTTGATAAACTGGTTATACATGCACACAGCATCCCCTATCACCGCACAAGACAGGAGAACTTGCACCAAGAACCACCCTTTTAGTTACATAAACAACCGATGTTAATCAACTATAGACCATAGAGCATCATCAGACAGAATTCTCCTTCTATTGTTTCATAATGTCCATTTCTTGGCAATCTGCACCTTCCAAGACGAGGAGAGTATGATATCTCCAAAATGACACGACAGAAAGGAAAAAGTAAGCTAGTCTTCTTACAATGAAAACAAGGTAAGGAATGTATCAATTCCAAACGCTTCTGAAACAAAGTTCGCAACTATGAGAGAACAAACCTAGTCTACAGGATCAGAAAAGGGATGTGCAATTTTGTATCCGGAACTCTAGTGTTCTTTTTGTTTGTGTAATTACTGGGCTAACATAAAAGTGACAAATCCAAACACGATATGGCATCGTTGAGTTAGCAAAGTACACTGCCTATAATATAGATGAACACCAAGGAAAAAACCCATGTAATTGCCCCACTTAACGGGAAAAGAGCTTATCTCACTATTGGTGAAGCTTGTTCTGAAATAACATACATGCCATTTTGCCAAGGAAAAAACCTTTTTTAACATGTATTTTAGAGAGAGCATGATATTTGTAGGTAAAACTCGAATGTTGTTTAGCCTTTTGAAGCCATAACTGCAACATCTATCACCAAATCAACCCAATCTCCCAAACTCCGGTAAAAAGAGAGCCAGATGTAATGTACTACAGTCAGTTGACAGGGGATTAGTTACACATAGGAGTAGTGACCTAACAAAAAATGATCATAGGAAATAGTTACAGAAAATGTAGAAGAGTGCATACTTCGACAAGAGCTCCACTGCCATCGAACCATAACCAAGCTGCCGAAGGCACACCCAAACAAAAGGGACATACAATAAAAGTTAGCATAAATGCCTTAACAAACAAATCCTTTTAATAATGTAAAAGATAAATTTAACAGGGCACATAGGAAAAAAGTTACCCGCATAGCACTAGGATGGGTTGCGATCCGGACAATGCGAGCTCCAGAAAGACTAGGAAAATTGGTATCCGTGAATTGATCACAAAATTTCCATGGTATTTGGTCGCCATGTGGCTGGTGACCATCACTTAAGCTTTTAATAGCAGATTTTTGAGAAATTTGTCCTTCAAGAGAAACCTAAAGAGCAGCATCCATGTTAGAACGATTTGTGAATTTTCATACAGTGGATTATTATTTAGTGTCACAACATATTGACATCATGCAATTAAACTGAACTCAGCGGTAAAACTTCTTATCAAGGAAATTATGGGCCTTACGCCAAAAGGACAAAAGAAGAACAAGAAATTGCTACAATTTATAGAAAATGTTAAGCTAACCAAGTGCACTCAATATAGCAGCACCCGTCAAGAAATTTAGTGGCCCTTAAAAGCTCATTTGTGTGTGCATCCCCTTGAAGATTTCAGCTGCTAGGTAAGACTAGGTTAAGAGCCTAGGCATGATATTTTTCAGAGAAGTGAGAAGCTCAAAGATGTATCATTTCCGGACAAAATTTTTTAATCTAGATCAACTGTTAATATATCAGAAGCCCGTGTGATCACCAAGGCTCCAACAAAAGCACTTATTAATAATGTTACTCGGTATAAAATATGAAAGAAAGAGATAAAGTAGAACCTGAATGACACATAAAATATCAGGAAGAACATTTTTTGACTCATCAACAGGACCTGCACAAATTAGTTTAAAATCAGCAGAAGAAAGAAAATTTAGGAAGAACGCGAACTTTTACCGTCTGGTATACATACCAAGCAACACAAAGAGGTGGTGGGCCGGAGCATCAGCCATAAGTTGCAAGTCATTTGGAGAATTTTTGTAATGAGATGCAACATAGAGAGACATCATTCTCTGCATATTCAACATGAATTAAGATGTGCAATGTGAACTTTCAAGCCCATAACATCTCAAAAAGGGGAAAAACAAAGTACCTGCAAGAATAGCTCGCTGCTTTTATGATATGAGAATAGAGTATCACGATTGACATAATAAAGATCACAATCACTGGGTTGAGGCAACCTACTTGCACAACAAAAGTCCAACTTTAAGACGATCAACAAAGTACAGTCTACCAAAAATCGTAGCGAAGATCTAACCTGCTAATATTGGGGATATAATTTGCAACATCTAGGCAAAGCAACCCATTAAGCCAAGATTCAATTGGATCACCAGATGCATATCTGATTGATTCGCTCAATTCTATCTTCTTGAAAAGTCTGCCTGCATTTCAGCAAATTGTATCATAAGAGTAAAGCAGAGGAAGAAAATGGACTGGTGTGCATGACTGATAAAACACACAGTAAAGCTGCAGAGTGCTGCAGCTATCTTGAGCCATTAAGCACAATCTAGATTCTAGAATATTAGTTAAACTCTGAGCCGAAAAAAGAAACAAAGTCAAACTTTCGAAACATTCAAAAGTGGCAAACTAGCATGATATATCCTTTCTTTTAGACTTTCCGCTGCTCTCTCAGATAAAAGTTATCAGAACTTTTTTGTACAACAAATAGACAACTGCACCAAAAAATACACCCAAGAAACAGAATTATCTTATTAAGGAAGCATCTCAAACACAAGTCTTCTAGTGACTAATGACATAACACTTGGATTGGTTAATACTCATTTTATGCCTTATTAATCGACATTTCGTCTTTGCAGAGGGTAAGATGACCTCAACTAGAAGAATCAACTCTCCTTACGATCAAAGGCAAGGCAAAAGTGGATCCTAGAGATTGACTTGCATTACTCTTAGTAATGTATACCAATACACACAAATACAAGATTTTACACACAAAAGCATGTATCAACCAGAAAAGATTCAGAAAAGATGCAATAAGTGCATTTATGATGTTAAAAGGACTCTCCACTTTGAGATCTCAGGATAAGAACAAAAAGAAAAATAAGTACCATCTAGAAACTCCATAAGTAAATAGAGAAAAAGTACCAGAGAGCGAACTCTCAAAATTCTTGGTTGACATTTGACTTTGTTCCTCTAGCTGCTGTAAAAGTTTCAATGACAATGACCGACCAGTGCCCTCATAGCTTCGCCCAGAAACCAAACAACCACAGTAAGAAGGTAATCACGTCAATTTAAACTAAATAAGGCTTGGACCTTAGTTCAACATTGAATTCATCCAAGAATTATAACATGGATATAATTCCAAAAAGTCATAGAAAGTGAAACTAGTGAAGGCTTAAAATTTGCATCATAGAATAGCCATGTAACTCTCAGCATCAGAGATGGATGGGCCATACCCGTTAACAGTAGAAGAAATGAAGACCAAATATGGTCCTAAAAGGGACTTGACAACAGGCAAGGGGATAGCAGCCGCTTCGTCGACAACCAGGAGCTCAACTTGAGACAGCTTCTCATGTTCATTTGGTAGAATATACTAGGAGATAAAGTTTACAAAATCAGCAAATCATATACAACATGAAACTGTACAACAGAAATATGGGAGACTTTAAACTGATAAATGCAGGAAGACAAATGTTTTTGGAAAGGCACAAGAAAAGGCTCAATCTTCAAAGAGTTCTTTCATCTGAAGTGTTCATTAAAGGAATTTCGCCTTGTTTTTCTGCAAAAGCCACTTTTGAGACGATAATCTAAACACACTGACCAAAACATGATTTTTTAGGTGGTCAGCAAACATCCAAGTAAACTAGAGCAAGTACAAATATAAACACAGTTTATTCGTCAAGGTCATATCAAAAAAAAAAAAAAATAGCAGCACAGCAACCTGGATTGTTTGTCTGTGGTGCTTGTATACATTAATACGCACAGTTGCCTTTTTAAACTCTGGGTTTGAGCTTTTCACCACGTCAAAATCAATGTGCTCCTGCAAACGAGAAGGGAGGTGCAAACTTTAATCTATGAACATATATAAAGTTTAAGGAGTACCAGAAACCATAGACCCCTTAAAATGTACATTTCATTCAAACCAATAGTAAGTTGCTTCTTCACATAGTTTCACTCATATTACTGTCGGCATCCAACAAATTGAAATCTCACCAAAAAGTAGGCCTTTAGTCACACTTCCCTCATTTAAAAAAAGACCGCTTAGAGATAAAAAAAAAAAAAGGCCAAAAGTTCCATTGGGTTCAGTTCCATCCAGCCAAAAAGGGAAGGTATAGGAACCTAAGGAATCTCGAAGGTTCACATACCTGTAGTCAACTATTGATTCGGAAGAAACAAGGAAAGCAAGCCAAATGAGCTGAACACTTTCATCTGATAGAGTCGTCCAAGTATCAGAAAAGCTCAGGGGTTTTATTGAACAGCTGCTATGCAACTGGGATTTCATTCTAAGTTTAGAGAATGGATTATGATTTGCATATCAACTGGATTTTCTTTGCTAATGTTAACGGGGAACTTTTTCAGCTATTTCAAGCTAGAAGGGGAACTCAGGGATGGGGATCCTATGTCCCCCTACATTTTTTGCCTGAGAAGAATGAGTAGATCACCTTCCTTCCATTTTCCAACCTAACTGCAAGAAGCTGGGATTGGCTATTAAGTTCTGCAAATGATTTGATGGTAATATGCAAAGCAAAGAGTTGCCCTTGATCATGATCAAGCAATTACTGGATCACTTTGCTCTGTATCTGGATATGAGGCTAATACAGATAGGAGTTCCATGTTTTTTGGTCCGCCACTGATTTAAAGACATGAATAGCTACCAGCACTCAACCATGAAACAGTTGGGAGTACCATACCTGCCATTGAGCTGAAAGTGAAGCAGAAGCCCCTAATTGATAAGATAACATCTAGACGGGAGATGATAGGGGCAAGGAAGGGAGGCACAAGGAAGTTGCAAGGAAGAGCGGGGAAAAAGAAAAAGAAAAAATCAATTTTTTTGGGTACACATTTCTATTCTCTTTTTCTTTTTTTTTCCCCTCTCTTCCTTGCACCTTTCATTTTCCCATCTAGATTCTAGACTCACAAGTTGGAACCGATAGAAAAATTGAGAGGAAGGAGATGAGAACACTTACTGGAAGGGGATGTGATGTACATGGATTCGCAAACCTAGATGAAAGCAAGTATATAGTTTGTGTGATCGCTCAAATGTCCCTCATATAACTCATGATGTGATACATCTGAACAAGTCCTTGACAAAACATGTAACAACTGAAGAAAGGATAAACCTAGCTAAGTTAATAAAGGAAATTTGTTGTCATGCTCTAATTTATCAAATAAAGAAAATAGTTAACGAGTAAGATAATATAAAGCAAAGGCAACACTCAGCATATAGAAAGCCGTGATACTACATTCATGTTTGCTGGTTCAGCCAAAAATGTTTATACCTTGTACTCGAGTGAGTCAACTCCCTTGAGCAGAAATTCAAATAAAGTCTTCAAGTTTTCAGGGCTGGGTGCAGTTACATAGATATTTGAATACCTGGAAACACAGTTTTCTGATCAAAACCTGCATGCTCGATGTACAAAGAGGAAAGCTTTCTTTGAGAGAGTCAATTTTTAATACCCAGCGGCAATGGCACCAGCAACTGCCAGACCAAGAGCAGCTGATTTCCCACGGCCACGAGCAGCAAGCAACGCAACTGTACTACGAAGTGTTTTATCCAATATGGCATCAAGGAATGTAATGACTGCTCTTCCCTATTTACACAAATGACAATCAGCTGATGGACAATAATCAAGAAATACCAATAGCAGACTTCTATTAGTCATCTAATTTGTGAGTACCTGATCCAATGTGCAGCACTTTCTTATCAGTGGACCAACAGGGAAATCATCATTAAGTTGCTGTTTCAAATTTTCCAAATCACGTTCTGCTTCTAAGAGACCTTCAGAGTCCTTTAACCATAAACAATAAAAACAAAAAGCAAACAGTTAAAGTGGTGGATAGCAATCACACCTCTTTTTATTCCACTTGAAAATTCAAAACTTGCTATTGTATAACTGAGCAAGCCCACTCCCGTGATGACTAAGAAGACACTGCCAAATACCATCATCCTCAATCACTGTAACCAAGCAGCATACAACGGTTCAAGACTTTGAACTCTTACAAACTAATAGAAACAGAACTAGTATCCGTTTTACCTCTCTAGTGGAAACTGGATTGATTGACTTTGTATGAGATGAAATGGGTAATATATTGAGCTCATCATCCATTACCACGCATGCCTTGCATGAAGCAATTGACAATAAGAAACGTTCATTGAAGCGTCCAGCAGCCTCTGTGTGGGATTCTGTGCGGAACCTCTCATGTACATCCTGAAACCATTTACAGAGAATTAACATAAAATAGACAATCAACAAGCAGTCAATATTTCAAGATTATTCAGCTAAACTATAAAAGAAAATGATGAGCAGAAATTGCAGGCTCCAAATAACTAGTCAAAGAAATAATCCTACCATAACCATGGTGTACAAACTTGTCAGTGAGGAAAGCGAACGAAGGAGCAAGACAATTAACCCGCCACCCTCCACAGTTTCAATTGTCCTTGCTAAGAGATTTGGTGTCAAAGCCTCAAAATCCTTTTAGCACTCAAATGAAGTACATAAGAAACCACAACCAATAAAGAAAGAAGAATACATCAACAACAAATCAAATCTATCATATGTACTACCTATGATGCGAGTTTGAGTCTAGGAAGCAAGTTTACCTGAAGTATGCACATGCCAAATGTATTCCCAAGAATCCTCTCAGAATCTTTGTACAAACAGTAAGTTATAGCTCCACTTTCAACAAAAAGTGAAAATGGATCGACCTTTTCGGGATCTAGAAGCCCCCTCTGCATCAATTTTTTTACCTGCTTTGCACGCTTTTTCTTGTGGCTGCAGAAAAGAAGGTCGACAAGTCACAAATTCCATGGTTTTGATGTATCTAAAAGATTTTCTTGTTTAAACTTCTCATATACCGCGAAGATTAGATCATTGTAGTATTTCAACACAAATCAAAATCAATCCCATATAGAGGGCAGGTATAAAAATAGCTGAGCCCTGGAGTCCATGGTATAACAAGTGCAATCTTGAGGTTTGGGTCCATGGATATGATCTAGCTCAAGCAAGGAATAAATGGCAATAATGAGCAGCTCGGCAATCCTTGCTTGCTGCCTTACAGATTTGATGAACTCTGTCTCAAGCCATAATCAATCTAAACAACAAAGCTCATTCCAGCTGTTTTTCTTGAACCATTGGGAATTTTACCATAGAGACAGATCTCAATTTTACCGGCGAGGGTCAACATTAAATCTAGATACCGGATAGAATCACAACAAAGAAAAGAGGTAGACTACAACTACTGATCTTTCTTACAGATAAAGGAATGGTGCTGACTCGATACAAGCTGGTAAAATTGGGATGCGGGTGTAACTGCTGTTTTCTGCAGCTAGATGAGATAGTTGCTTCAGGTCAGAACAAGGGAAGACTCGTAATGCACAAATGGGGAGCTAATATGCTGCTCAACATTGTAAACAACTGTGACATGAGCTGCAAACTAGCTTGAAGGAGAAGGCAATTCTAAGCGCAGCAGCTTCGCTTTCACGATGCGAGCGGTTGGCTAGCAAGAAACCTATCTAGCTTAGATAAGTGAACTCCTCATGTATATATTACAGCTAAGAAAGCTTGTTAAGCAGTTTGTACAATCTGTCACTCTTGATATGGTGTGCACAAGCAACCCTATTCCTATTCCTGTGCACGTATATATTGACCACCCAATACATGAATCTTTCAAATAATTTCAATTAGTTAATATATATCACTTTAGGTATAGCGATGTAAACATCAGGCTCGTCCCCTCCACCACTGATGAGCAATAAAGATGACTAAAGAAAACATCGAATTTTCAGGTTTGTGCCATGAAAATCAAAATTTAAGCATGAAATGCCCATTAAGTACTATCAAACAGTAATACATATACTATCTAAAAGGGTGACTGTTGGATACCAATAACAGCAAAACAACAAACAAAAACATAATTCGAATTTCAGGTAACCTGCTAAGCTCAAGCTTATCTCTATAACACCAGAGAACAGTAGGCCTAGCCTTAACCACAGCTTTCGTAAGCATATAGTGAAGATTCACAATCTGCCAAAATCACATCAGAATGAAGCTTAATCATCAGAGAGTGAGAGCTCTGTGTATCAACCAAATAGAAAGAAAAGAATTGAGGGGATGCCTGCCTGGTCACGAGACTTGTCGCCGATGATGACAAACATTGAACGGTGCCTTGTTTTCAAACCATTCTCTATCAGAATTCTGATTCTCTCGTCCACCTTCTTCCTCATCGTCAATGGCGATTGGTTTCCTTTTTTCCCGTGAACGTTGCAGCGGAGGGGAAGGAGAGGGCAGCAGGGAGGAGGCGGCGGCTTTTGGGGGAAGAGGAGGAAGAGCTTGTGGTTTTGGGTTTTAGCCTTTCAACTGAAAAACTGAAGCCGGCGGCTCCGTAATTTCCGTTAGGGCGTGGTGTAAATAGAATTTCAATATGGCGACACTTACAATATGTTCCGATATTTGATGTCTTATAATTTTATCAGAGATTACTCGTATCTTCGGGATGATCTCTTAAAATAAAAATTGAGATAACTTTACCTTTAAGAATTAAAGTTTATTTTCTTTTTCAATTTAGGAATTGTGGTTTATTTTTTTTTAATTGAGGGACCAATATTTGAATCTTTTACTAAATAAGGGATTATCCCTCATCATAGAGATTGTATTTCATTTATTTTTAATTGATGGATAATCTCCAAATAGACTCAAACGTTAGTCCCTCGATTAAAAAAAATTAAACCAAAGTCCCTAAATTAAAAAAAAATAAACGTTAATTCCTAAAAGTAAGTTATCTCAATAAAAATTATAAAATAATTAAATATTTAAAATTATTATGTTAATATTAGTCTTATTTAGATCGCTTTGATAAATTAAAAAAAATTGAATATAATATTATATTATTTTTATTAAACATATTATTAAATAAATTTACTTTTATTAAAAATATAAATATTACAAAAAAAAAAAATTATCATCATCATATCTTTCTTTAATTTTTTAATCTTCATCAAATCTTAACTTTTAATATCTTTTATAAATCACCCATATCTTATTACTAGAAATTACCCGTGCCGTTGGCACGGTGAACATTCTTATAGTTTCATTCACTCTTACAAAAATTAATCGTGTGCTCGACTCGTACCGTGACCGTGTTTGTACTCATGCATGTGTCATGTCGTGAACTTTATATAATTTTTTAATAAAAAAAAGAATAAAAATTATATCAATATTAGTGTAACCCCCTAAACCTGGTGTTACTGGCGATAACTCGTGAGGTGACTCACGAGTCATTGAAACCGGATGAAAATCATGCAAGATACCAAAACAGTTCAATATCGAAGGAAAAACAATCAAACATCATGCATAAAAAGCTAACATACATGAAGAACATAAAATCCGTCTATCAGTCTCACAACGGGGAAAACATAAAGTCACAATGGCCCATCAAGTCTATCATCAATCAGAGTATTAAAATGTATCAAATACATACAGCGGAGAATACAAAATGTAAATCCTATGAGGTGTCACCATTCCCCGCCGCATACGTCAGCTAGCAATAGCTGGTGAGATGAAATACGACACAAGGTAAATGAATAAAAACATGCAACTCAAATGCATTAATCAAGCAAGTATTAATAACGTCCATGCTATCCAAAACCACAACAATTGTAGGACCAAGGCGATAGTGTAACACCCAAAACCGGGTGCTACCGGCGATAACTCGTGGGGTGAGCCACGTGTCATTGAAGCCAAAGAAATGAAATATACTACTAAAATCCAACCAAAATCCCGAAGGGAAAGAATTCCAAATCATCATGCGGAAGCAACATGCATCAACATAAACATAAACTGATAAACAGAATACACCGCGGAAACCAACGTCCGGACTGACCATCAGGTCTAAAACTGGTCAAAGTATCAAAACAACAAGCAGCG
>JAOWBR010092916.1:0-14594 GCA_028571145.1 Dionaea muscipula
AGTGCTCAAGTGGCGGGCAGAAAGACTCGACAGATGGAGACGCTCTAGACAACGTGAACATTCTCCTCTTGATAGTTGCAGATCCTTCTCTCCGACTTAAGGAAGGTGCGACAGAGGCTGATTATTGCAATCTTATGCACAAATTCTGTGCTTAATGTTATTCGGATTAGTCATTTCCTCATGCTATTTCGAGCACTATTAATTCCTATTTTATCTAACGGGTCCTAGAGAAAACTTGGTGGAAAAAGTGACTATTTCAGGTTCTAAGCGGGTTTGGCTTTACTTCGGCCAAAGTCAGCTCCACCGGTTTCCAGTTTTGTCCAAAGAGAACTTCCGGGTATGACACCACGGACCAGGAGGGACTCTTTTGAATATCGGAATATCAAGCTCAAGGTACGACACCACGGACTATGAGCATGATGAACTTCAAGGAAGGGACAATGGATATCGGGATGCCAATTCCGAACTGCCAAGAGTAGTGTCAACCCAAGGCCCCGGAATACCGAACTCAAAGGAGTCCAAAAATTCCAAATGCAGCACTTCACCTATTCACTTCGGATTTCTTATTCAGTGAGTAATGATTCTCAAATGAAGGATCCAGAAGAAAGTTGACAGTTAAATCTGAGCCAATCTGGACCATTGATCTCATATACGCATCTGATTGGAGGATCGCTCAACAAACTTTCACCAGCTCACATGGACACGTGGATCGTAACTTCCCCTATAAATAGGCATTGGGATGAATTGTAAAAAGGGTCTTTGCTTTGCTAGTCTTTGCTTTAGCAGACTTTGCTTTCATAGCAGACCTATAGCTTTAGTGAGTTCTTCATTTTCCAACCTTAAGCTGTTATTGTACTTCATGCAATGAGAATTGGATCGAGAGTTTGATTTTCTGAGTTAATCTCTACTTCACCATCTACCTTCATTCTCACATCGATTTCCGCTCTTTCATCACTTCAAATACTTTCATCATCTTAACTATGATTTCTCATTAAGATTCAGAGATTAAAAGGGGTTTACAAGTTGGAGAGAGAGAGTTAGATCAGAGGATGGAGTTCTAGTGGATCAAGCTGATCTCCAGTTAGAGGTATTTGTATGCATATTGAGGCTGAATGATGATCAATTCAGCAGTTGAAGATATATGTTCGATGAATTCTCTTTCACCTCTGCCTCTTTTCACTATTCAGTCCAGTGGATTCTAAGTGAGTTTCCTAATCTTTGCTAGCATAAACTGTTTTTATACGTTTATGTTCGTACCTTATCTGAGAGCTCGACAGAGCCCAGATCTGAAATCTTGCTTGTGCGCCTTCAACCCAACGCTGTTGAGGTTAGGTATAACCAAGTTAGATCTGATGATTAGGTTCACCTGACATTTTCATTGAGGCTAGTTTTTTATTAGATTCTTTGTGACCAACTTTGTGACTACGGAGTGTCTTAAGTGCATTTCATTGGTTAAGTGAATTCTTTGAATTATAATACTGCTTGTCAATTTCTACCTCCTATGGTGACCGATTTCTTAGGAGATCTGTTGAGACATTTGAGATTGATTTGTGGACCAAGCAATCACCTCTCAAACCCGACCACGAACCCAACCACTCTCTCCATACCTTATCAAGAAGTTCGTTGATGCCAACCCTCTCCAACTCAACCTTCTCCGAAGTAGTGTCCGTACTTTGGTGAGCACACAGCAGAAGCACGCTAGCTCTACCTATCCTTTTCTTTCTCTTTTTCCCGTTCCTATATTTCGGATTTACCTTATCAAGGTTCATTTAGTAGATACCGAAACTCAAACCACCCCCCCCCCCACTTTTGTTTTTAACTTCTTTTCAAGCTTTGAGTGCTAGAGTTTACACTTTTGAGTCTCTGTGGTTCGACACCCCCATACTTACCACTTGCTACCCAGTTGTATTATAAGTTTGGGAATTAACACTCTTTTATCTTTGATTCGAATCCTCATCTTTAGCGAAAGATCTGGGAGCGATCAGCGCATCTGGGAGCGATCAGCGCATGGCAGTTTGACCGGCGCATGACTCATGATGATTTTACTAATAGGTACTCTTTTGTGTATAATCAGAAAAAGATTAAACTTGCTTCGTTTCCTCCTGAAGAAGTTCATAAGGACCAATTGTATTTGAAAGAACAGAGTGAGATGGAGAAGCACAAAAAAGAGTGAGCAAGAAAAAAGAAATGAGTGAAAAAGAAAAATTGGAGGAAAAAGAAAAAAGAGAAAATCGAGAGAAATGCTATAGTTAGCTCGGTCGATGAGGAAAAATCCGAGGGAGAAAAAAAGAGAGAAAAGATGAGTGAGGTAAAAGCTAGTGGTGTGAGGGAAGCATTGATCTTAAATACTAACATCCGTCCCTATTTTATCTAGTTGCGATGTTTCTTTTCCGCAGACATATGAAGATGAACTTCAGGGTGATTTGGTAAGTGGGAAAAATAATTCCTCTGTACCTATTATTCTTCTAACGCCTGAAGCGGTTGAGGTAAATTCGTTAAGTGTTGGTCTTTCACTTGATAATAGTGCTCTGGTAAGTTGTTGTCCTTTTATCTCTAGGTTAAATGATATTGTTATTGAGTGGCAGGATACATCTATATTAATTGACCCTAATGATGTTTTGAAAAGTACTTCTTCCTATCTTGGTACACTTGATTACAAACCTGCGAGTGTGGGGAAATAAATTTTGTTTAACAGGATGTTTATGCTGTTTGATTTAACTATTACTGCTGGTACATTTATGCGTTGGCCGAATCATACTTTGCATTCGTTTATTGAAAGTAGTGATATGAGCTTAGTTGATAGTGCTATTAAGCCTAGAGAACTTAGCGATCACATGAAGTGTTGGAATTCTGGTTTGAATGTGTTTGAGAGTTCTACGTTATTTGCTCATTCATATGATGTTGGCGAGTTTGTGTTCCTAGACCTTAATGTTAGAATATGGGAGGATCCTTCCACTATCCTTGCTACGGAGGGAGAAATATTTTGGGTTGCCCATGAGGTTTTGATATGTGTACCTGTCTATACTAAGACATTCGAGTTTGCATGTTATGTTTCTGGATTTGATTTCGCTTTATTACAGGTTGGACATTCTTTTATCTACAGCGGCAAGCGGTTCTTTGCATGGGTTCGTCTGATCTTTAACCCCGGTGTTGGGTTGTGGTTGCTTGAGAAGTAAGAGGCGGCATGTATTCCTTTAGAGTTTCTGTTCTTCCTTACATTGGTTTTCTTTGAGTTTATTTTGTTCAAGTTTTCCTCATTTGAACTTCTTCATTTTGGAGTTATCATTTTCGAGTCAGTTTCATTTGTGGTTGGCTTGCTTCCGTTCCATTTTGTTGCTTTGGGACATGTTATTTTAACTGTTGGTCTAACATGTGACACATTGCAGATCGGCCGTCCTTTGTGTTACTTCTACATGAGGTCGTTTATTGTGATCCGTTTGATTTTTGATCCCGGAGGTTGGGAAAGGGCGCTTGATTATTTTTGTGTCCTAGCACAATGCTTCTTTGTTGACTACCCTTCGACTCTACTAGGTACGCGTTCTTTTCGTTTTATTTTTAGTGTTATTGATTTTTATCTTTTCGTTTCAGGTAACCGTCGAGATTTGAGGGCAAATCCTCTTCAAGAGGAGGGGAATGACGTGATTCTGGTTGGCTCATCGTCGGGAAATGACGGTTCAGTCCGGGTGCTTCTTGGTTTGATGGTGCGGCTCGTGCCAAGACGGTTCAAGCTTCCTTTTTCAAGCTCATGCAGGATGTTTTGGTTTGTCTGTGCTCTTATTTATGCTCGTGGGAGTCCGTAGGTGAAGGATATACGTGTTTGGATGCTCTCGTTGCTGTTGGACGCTAACCGATCAGCCGGTGCTTCATGACCGGTCAACCGGTGTCGAGAAGTGTCTCTGGAATCTTGATCTGTGTGTTGGTCGGCTAACCGGTCCCCCATCTTGCGGCTGCTCGGTGTCGAGCACCTAATCGGCCTTCCTAGAGCGGTCAGCAGGTGTCGACAGGGTTCTGTGGAATTTGGTCTATTTCTTGGAGCGGTTAACCGACCTCCCTTGGAGCGGCTGACCGGTCCCTTGCATGAATCTATTTTTATTTTATTTATTTTCCGGATTATCATTGTTTTATTTTCCGGATTATCTTAGTTTTATTATTTTTTGGATTTATTTTATTTCTCTGTTATTTTATTTTTATAGAGTATTTATACCAAGTTTTAGGGTTTTGTAAACAGACCATGATTATTTTGAATGAGAATTAGTGAGATCTCTTTTGTTCTGAGATGAATGCGATCAAGCCGAAGGGATTTCAGGGAGATCAAACCGACTTATCAATCGAACTGTCGCATTTGATTATAGTGTCATCACGTGCCAACGTACTCGTCATTCAAATCGTTGTCGAGTTGCAGTTAAGTTCAAGGTTCGCGTCATTTGATTGTCGTTGGGTTATGGTTCCATCCAAGATGTTTACAGGGATCCTCTGGTAGCCTACTTGGCCGAGTTCGTCGATTAAATACGATCGGGTTCGCATCAACAAAAATGAATGAAAAAAGCTAATTCTTTTGTTTTCATGTGAAATGAGTGTAAAACTTGTTTATAATCACGGAAATCGAATGAAAATAATAGAAATTGATGAGAACAACTTAATTCCTTCATTTCCATGTCAAATTAATGTGAAATAAGTATAAAACTTGATTATAATTATGGAAATCGATGAAAACAATAAAAATAAATGAAAACAAGCTAATTACTTCATTTTCATGTGAAATGAGTGTAAAACTTGATTATAATCATGAAAAACAATGAAAAACAATGAAAATTGATAAAAATAGGCTAATTCGTTCGTTTTCACGTTAAATCAATGTGAAATGAACGTAAAACTTAGTTATAATCCTGAAAATCGATGAAAAACAATGAAAATGAATTAAAATAAGATAACTCCTTCGTTTCCATTTAATATAAGTGTAAAACTTGATTGTAATCATGAAAATCGAAGTAAAACAATGGAAATGAATGAAAATAAGCTAATTCCTTTGTTTTTATGTGAAATGAGTGTAAAACTTGATCATAATCATGGAAATCGAAACAGAACAATGAAAATGGATGTGAACAAGCTAATTCCTTCGTTTTCATGTCAAATCAATGTGAAATGAGTGTAAAAACTTGATTATAATCATGAAAAATCGATGAAAAACAACGAAAATAAACGAAAACAAGCTCATTCCTTCGTTTCCATAAGATACAAGTGTAAAACTTGATTATAATCATGGACATTGATGAAAAAAAATGAAAACCGATAAAAACAAACTAATTCCTTCATTTCCATATAAAATCATTTTGAAATGAGTATAAAACTTGATTATAATTATGGAAATCGATGGAAAACTACGAAAATGACTGAAAACAAACTAATTCCTTCATTTTCATGTGAAATGAGTATAAAACTTGATTATAATAATGAAAATAGATGAAAAATAATGCAAATGGATGAGAACAAGCTAATTCATTCGTTTCCATATTAAATCAATGTGAAATGAGTATTACACTTGATTATAATGATCATGAAAATCGATGGAAAACAACGGAAATGAATTAAGACATGATAATTCCTTCGTTACCATAGGAAATGAGTGTAATCCTGATTATAATCAAGGAAATCAATAGAAAAAAACGGAAATAAATGATAGCAAACTAATTACTCCGTTTCCACGTCAAATCAATTTGAAAATGAGTATAAAACTTGATTATAATCATTGAAATCAATGAAAAACAACGGAAATGACTGAAAACAAGCTAATTACTTTTATTTCTATATAAAATGAGTGTAAAACCTGATTATAATCATGCAAATCGATGAAAAATAATTCCTTCGTTTCCATGTCAAATCAATGTGATATGAGTGTAAAGTTTTATTATAATCATGGAAATCGATGAAAAACAACAAAAATGAATAAAAAAGAGTTAATTCATTCGTTTCCATGTGAAATGAGTGTAAAACTTGATTATAATCATGAAAATCGATGGACACCAATGAAAATGTATAAAAATAGGCTAATTGTTTCGTTTCTATTTCAAATCAATGTGAAATGAGTGTAAAACTTAATTATAATCATAAAAATCAATGGAAAATAATGGAAATGAATCAAAACAAGATAATTCCTTCGTTTCGATATCAAATGAGTATAAAACTTCATTATAATCAAGAAAATCGATGAAAAATAGCAGAAATGAATGAAAATAAAATAATTCCTTTGTTTACATGTGAAATAAGTGTAAAACTTGATTATAATCATAAAAATCAATGAAAAATAATAAAAATGGATGACAACAATCAAATTCCTTCATTTTCATGTCAAATTAACCTGAAATGATTTTAAAAACTTGATTATAATCATAAAAATCGATAAAAAACAAAGAAAATGAATGAAAACAAACTAATTCTTTTATTTTCATGTGAAACGAGTGTAAAATTTGATTATAATCATTGAAATCGATGAAAAGCAATGAAAATTGACAAAAACAAGCTAATTCCTTCGTTTTCATGTAAAATCAATTGTGAAATGAGTGTAAAACTTGATTATAATCATGAAAATCGATAAAAAATAATAGAAATGAATGAAAATCAGCTAATTCCTCAGTTTCAATGTGAAATGACTGTAAAACTTGATTATAAACATGAGCATCTATGAAAAACAATGAAAATGGATGAGAACAAGCTAATTTCTTCGTTTTCATTCTAAATCAATGTGAAATGAATGTAAAACTTGATTATAATCTTAGAAATCGATGAAAAATAATGAAAATGGATTACCACAAGCTAATTGATTGTTTACATGTCAAATGAATGTGAAATGAGTATAAAACTTGATTATAATAATAAAAATCGATGAAAAATAATAAAAATGGATAAAAATAAGCTAATTCCTTCATTTCCATATCAAATCAATATGAAATGAATGTAAAACTTGATTATAATCATGAAAATCGATGAAAAACAACAAAAATAAATAAAAACAAGCTAATTCCTTTACTTCCATGTGAAATGAATGTAAAACAAGATTATAATCATAAAAATCGATGAAAAACAATAAAAATGGATAAAAATAGGCTAACTCGTTCATTTTCATGTCAAATTAATGCGAAATGAGTATAAAACTTTATTATAATCATGAAAAACGACGGAAAACAATGTTATTGGATGAGAATAAGCTAATTATTTCGTTTCTATGTCAAATCATTAGAAAGTGAGTGTAAAAACGATTATAATCATGTAAATCGATGAAAAACAATGAAAATGAATGAAAATAAGCTAATTTATTCGTTTCCATGTAAAATGAGTGTAAAACTTTATTATAATCATAAAAATCAATTGAAAACAATAGAAATTGATAAAAATAGATAAAAATAGGCTAACTCGTTCGTTTGCATGTCAAATCAATGTGAAATGAGTATAAAATTTTATTTTAATCATGAATAACGACGGAAAACAATGGAATTAAATGAGAATAAGTTAATTCTTTCATTTCTATGTCAAATCAATATGAAATGAGTGTAAAACTTGATTATAATTATGAAAATCGATGAAAAACAATAGAAATAAATGAAAAACAAATTAATTCTTTCGTTTTCATGTGAAATTTGTGTAAAATTTGATTATAATAATAAAAATAGATAGAAAACAATAAAAATGAATAAAAATAAACTAATTCATTTGTTTTCATGTCAAATCAATTAGAAGATTTACAAGAACTTGTAAGCTAATTTGGCAGCGGGGGACTTGCAGAGCAACACACGAGGATATCGAGAGTACAAGAAGACAAACAGATTGCTCAGCAGAAACATTTCCCGGGGAAGTGAAATTAACAGAGGAGATTGGAGAAGATGACAGAGAAGGAGATTGGAGAAGATGCAGATGATTGATCTTAACACGGCCATGAAATCAAAGTCTGCTATTAATTTGAAAAAGAGTCGCATGGGAATGGAAAACCGAAGTCAGGTCTGTCTACCACTTTCTTCAACTGATCTAGTCACTTGTTGGCTCCTTTGTAGCAACTGTCGCGCAAAAGAAAACAAAGTGTACTTATATTTGTTGATTGCTCTACATGGTACTCTTATCTATTTCTTTCAGAATATAGCAGACCCCTTGAAACTACTACAGCATCAGGCTGAACGAAGTACTCCTGAGAGACATGTACAAAAAAAATGACAACCCGGGAAATAGAAGGAACCAAAGATGAGGAAACCACGACCTTAATCGAGCAAAGCAAAAACACTACTATGAACTGCAGCAGTCTGCTTCCAGCTTGCAAATGAAAATTGACAGTACAATTGACGAACAATGCAATGGAAATGACACTTGGAGATGAACAGAATTAGTCTTTTTTTTTCAGATTCTCGTACGCAAATGCTTCAGATAGATCGGGATCACTTTTTAAAATCAAAATTGTTCTCACTGGTAGAGGATTCAACAACGGTAATATTCTTTGAGTACTTTCTAACCCTCAACGAAATAAAAATACTTGAGATAATCCCAAGCAATGATAATACGTAGGAGAAAACCTGAGACTTTTTAGAGCCAGATGCCGAAGCTACAGCAGCACCGGCAAGGCTCCCTAGGGACGTATTCTGTAGAATCATTGGCAAGCATCCAATGACTGTGGGAAATAGAAAATCCACAAAATACCCAACTTTAGTTGCAGCCAATGCATAATTGATGACATAGGAAGGTACAGGTGAAAAGCGTGCTAGAAGAACAAATTTCCATCCATCTTGTTCGACACCTTTAGAGAGCATATGGAAATACTTGTTTCTCTGGGCCCATTCCTTTGCTGAACTTGAATTCATGAAAACGAGCCTTCACGCAATAAAAGACGAGGAAACAATTGTTACAAAAAAAGAGCATCCATTTATCTGAAATATATGGAATAGGGTTGGAGCTGCATGTGTGGAATTTGTTTATTTTGTATTCAAATGATTCAAATGGACATTGCATTCACAAATTCAACAGTTCAACAAAGAGTGTAGGAAGAACTTCTAGTAAAAATCACTGCCACTCCACAAATCAAACATTGCATCAACAAATCAACATATAGGCAGAAACGTTATACATCAAAAATCAGATGGCAGTTGCATTTACAAATTGAACTGGGTTGAAACTAGAAATTTTATCCCAATGACTAGAAAATAGGAGCATTGGCACGAAAAAGGAAAAAACCTGCGTCCTCAAAGAAGTTTCCACCCATTAAGATATTTGAATCCTTAAAATAAGCACTGACTTGACCTAGAAAAGTGACTGGCCACAGCATACGCAGTGGCATCAAATAGATGATAACTGTAGAAATTGCATAACTCCAACTATTGCACAGAGGATCCATAAGCTTCAGTGACACGGCGAGTTAGATGATAAACTAACTGCAATAGCTATGTCTTCCATATGAAGAGATCCAAACAAGTCCATTATCATGTAATAAGACTTATCATAGCATGTTTTCTGACATAAATTATGGGCTACAGCCAGTCTATATCAAGTATTTTGGAATCTCTGTGGTTATTAATAGGCATGTAAAATATCCGGACTGACCAGGTCCACTTGGTACCTACCTGGGTCAGGTCCCGGGTTTCGTTTTTATAGGAATACGGGTAATCGGGTACTCAATTACCCGGTTCCACAAAAAGGGAGGGGGGTTAAATAAAAAAAAAGGGGTCGGCGAAATCTAAACCAAAATCAAAAATCAGAATCGCATCCGCCATCCTAGTCCAAGCCAAGCCTCAGCCGATCTCCATGCCACAACCCTAAATGCTCACCCTCGGCCTCGTTGCACTGCTCGTCCTTCGCCGTAGGCCGCACCGCTCGGCGCTTGCCCCTCGCCGTTGCCACACCAGTTGCTTCGCCGATTTGCTTCTCTCTCACCACCAAGGTCAAATCGGATTCTATTGTTTTGCTTCTGCCTTCTACCTCTTTATATTTTTGAATCTTTGATGATTTCATTGAGCAAGCAAGTCTGCGATTCCGATTTCATTTATTATCAGCCATGTAGAACCAAAACTGTTTAGTTACGGTTTGTGACTTGTTGATTTCTATGATTTGTGTAAGTCTGCAATTCTACAAGCCTGCTTAATTGCATTTGTGATTTCTGTTTCCTGATTCATTTCCCCCAAATAATTTCACGGTAAGCTTGAATTTGTTCAATGATTGGGATGCATTGAGTTATGGATTCTATGTTCACGCATACTTGCTTGCTTGCTTCTGTGTTGAGGTACATTGTAAAATTGGTTATATAATAATGGAATGACCGATGAATTGTTGTGCATGCATATGGTATGAAGTGTTACTTTCATTTCCTAAATTTTAAACAAATGACTTCGTGTTGTTATGATTAAGAGTTTAAGTTGGCTAAACAACAAATGATATTGTGACAACTCCTGTATTGGTTAGTGAACACCAAAGTCAAACAACGTCAACAACCGTTGAAAAGGGGAAAAGAAAACAAAAGGACTCATTGGATGTGTGGAATCATGGTTCAGAGGCCACTTTTAGTACCGGTGGTCATGTGATTACAGATCATCGTAATTATTTGTTGTCAATGACCGTTGAAGCACCTATATGCACTTAAAGTTGGTTGAAAAATGTTCTTGTCATAGAGAGTGATGAGGTGGTTCTTGAAAATCACGTTGCACAAAAAGTTGAGAGAGCTGTGAGTGATGGGCTCGTTCTTGAAAATGATGTTGCACAAAAAGTTCAGAGAGCTGCATAAGAAGGTAATCATTTTACTTAACAAATAATATCAATACATCCTTGTTGCTTTTATTAATAAATGTTTAAATTTAGTAAATATTTTGAATTTTTCAGAATTGAATGGTGGAAACATGTTGATGATTCATAAAATGATTTATAATTTCACATTATTGTAAGTATTCTTCATTGTAAATTAGCAATGAATTCTTCTTGTAAGTAGTAACTTTATTTTCTACTTCACGATATTGCGTTGTAGGCTTGTACACTAAATTGCTTTGTAGATACCATTTTGCAAAGTGATGCCTTGTTTGAATTTGATGTATATGTTGGATTTTTTTGTTAGTTGTGAACCGGGTAATTAGCCTCTCTCAATTTGATCCTTTCTGTTGTATGATTTTACTTCTTTTATGCCAAGTGTTTAAGCTAACATGCACTTCCTATGTTGATCTCTTATAGGTTGAAACACAAATTGATAAGGTAATTTTTAGATAACTTCATGAAAAGATGAGGTGAATCAAGTGATGGCGCACTCAGTGTTTTGATTTACAAATTTCTTATTTTGGACTTTAATTTGATGTAACTTTGACTGTTGAGTTTAGTTTCATGTAAGTGTAACTAATGTGGTTTAGTTTAGTTTTGAAAAATATTTTTAGGTTTCTAGGTTTAGTTTAATTAGCTTTTAGTTGGATTGTTGATTTTTAGGTAGCTTAATTAGCTTTGTTTAGTTAGATTTACAGGTTGTCATGGTTGATTACATTTCTTTTCAGTCGTTTCCATATTTCAAGGGTTTTTTTTCCCTGATTGAACCGGGTGACCCGGTTACCCGTAACCAAAACCCGGTGGTATACGAGATCCAGGTATTCGGTCGGGTTGTGACCCTGTATAAGTGACTGGGTCGAGTCCAACCCGGTGCGGTTACCTGGTGACTGGACCTGATGTATAGGCCTATTTATTAACATCCTTCTAGATATGGAATACAAGTTTGGGAATTACAGATCATCACGTTGTGATTGATTTGCTATCAGACACAAACAAACATCACCAAAGAGGACGCAAGTGAGAAGCCAGATACCATAGGCAATGGACATCATTAGTATAAACTTGAGCCCTTGCAGCTATCCAGTTCAAGTTTTAGTCCTTTTCATTGATCCTTGAATAGCAATAACTTCTTGCGCAAACTTATTGCTTTTCTCAGATCAAGTATTTCTTTTTTACACTTAACTTTTACTCGCCCTATTATATACCAACCCAACCCTACTGACCAGTAAATATCAGTCAAATACTGGAATTGTCTAGGAAATTCGGTGGAATACTGAAAAGCTTCTATTCACTATAGCTTAACTTGGAATTATGGGTGGTTCATCTACTCTGTCGCCACTTATAACTAATAACTAGCTCTAGACGCCGTCCATCAAAAGTAACTAACAAGTAACAATAATGGACCGTCTTCCAGATGACCAGCACATTCTTGTAGAAAAAAAAAAGAGCGATGTGCAAGTATCCATGGAATCATCTTCTTAAACGAGTACCCAGGATTGTTTTCTCCAAATTATCTAATACAGGACAAAAAAGGTGTCCAGTCTCAGATAATCGAGGATCTTCAGCATTGTAATCAATCCTATGAAGTACAACTAGTCCTTGATCAACTCTCTATGTATTCGATGCTTACCATTCCTCTTCGAAATTGTGTGTTTGATTGGTTGATACAGTATCTTTATCACTAATTCGCAAGGCACTCATCAGTAATTAACTAATCAGAAATAGGGTTTCCGATAAAGTATTGAAATTAGCCGTCAAACCCGATATTATGACCAGTGAAGATCGCTTTTAAAGCTCCAACCATATCTCCACCAACATTAATCTAAACACAAAAATCCGAATTCAGATTTCCAAGTCAATCGCACTTGAAAAGGAATGAGGGGATTCGATACCTGCCGATCCAGAAGGAGAGGGAAGCACCGAGGACCTTAGCAGAGAAGACGCAGAGGACGGCGGGGAAGAAGCCGAAGAGGAGAGAAGCGCCGGCTTCAAAGAAAATGGCGTAGGGCAAGCAGAGAGCCAGGGTGAGAGTGTGGATCAGCACGTAGATGGGGATCGTCCACATCCCCATTTTCTCAGATAGCCCGCCGAAGAGCTCCACCATCGCGTCCTTGTCCCATCCGTACTTCTTGCTCGCTAAATTCGTCGCCGCCACTGCTGATGCTAGCGCTATGGCCGCCGCCGCTATCCACCATCGCCGCATGTCACTTCAGCCTCGCCGGAGACGGCTTATGAAGAAAGCGGAAGAATTGTTGCTACTCTCTTGTAGACTTTTGGCTCGGGCGGGCGGGCCTTTGTGTATGAAGGACGAGACTCGACCGCGTTCGCTTTCGTAGCACCCTAATTAATTACACGTAATATATTTTTTTTGAAATTTTGATTTTATTTTTATTATTTAAAATTTTTTAAAATTATCTTTAATACTTTCATAGTCATTTAAATATAACACATTATTAAAAATTTATATATTTTTTATAATTCTATCTCTAAAATTCAAATGGTGGTAGGTTTTCATCATAAAAATAATGGCCTATGATTTTCCTTGAGAAGGAAATGATTTTAGTTGCGGAGGGGATGATTTTCCTGACAGAGACGTATATTTTCAGATAAAATTTCAATTTTTCGGATAAAAATGTGGTAAACTGTATAAAAAAAAAAAAAACACCGAACAACGATCGAAAAAGGGGAGTGTCGGCCGCCTGGACCAGCTGAAACCCTGGGTGTCGGCCGATACGTCCGACATCCAGGGGAGACTTCATATCGAGGGAAATATCCCCTAGAAACACATGGCTAAAGGGTCCAAGATTGGACCATCCGGTCTGACCCGATTAGAATCGAGCCATTGGTCAAACCCGGTCAACCATGGTCAAACCCGACCGAACCCATCCCGAAACATTCTTCATCTCACCACGAGCATGTAGGGGCTAACCGTTCGTCAATTGGAGCTCTGGATTGCTCAAACGAGCTTTCCAAAGTTCTCGGGGCAAAGCAGCCAGCCTGGCCGGTGTGTCTAACAGGCCTGCTGACGTCAACCCAGGCCTATAAATAGACCTTCACCCCTTCATTTCTTAGGATCCGATCTCTCTTCTTCTATAGACGAGCAAGTCTGCTCGGTCGCCTGCCCGGCATTCCTGACCGGAGCACCCCTCACGCCTACCCGACTCCCTGCCTGCCCGGGCCCCTACTTGCCTGGGGCTTTGCCTGCTCGGGCCACTGCTTGTCCGGGCCTTTGCCTGCCCGGGCCTTTGCTTACCCGGTCACCTTGCTTGCCTGACCATCCTTGGCCATTCTCGACCTGGCCTCGCTCGGGCGTGCCTCCCTCGGCCGTATGCCTATTTGATGATTCTCGTCCGCTTGTCTATTCTGACCTACCTTGCCTGACCCCTCTCCTGACTAATCTCTTTCCTCTCTCTTTCCTGCATTTCCCGATTCTCCTCGCACGTAGGAGCTATCGGTCATTTTAGACACTTGCTAACTTAAGCATCGGAGCAGTCTCCCCGGGGTCAAACCTCGGGGCACCCTCTGACGCTGTTTGCTCATCCCTCTCAGGTTCTCTCTTGGAGCTGATCAGAATAGCCTCCGAATCACCTTTCACTCCTCTCCCGAGCTGATCTGATACTCTCTGTCGGCCGGAGCCGCCTCATCCCGATCGGACGGGGGCTTTGATGATCGCCTCTAGAGTGTCCTAGGTGCGGACCGTCCCTGGGTTTTTCCAGCCGTATCAAGATTGTCGGCCGGTACGTCTGACACCCGGGGGAGACTGTCGGCCAGTAGGGCTGACACTCGCCCGGTCCAAACGGCCGATACCCCCCTAGGGGAGACGGTTT
>JAOWBR010093027.1:0-14593 GCA_028571145.1 Dionaea muscipula
GCAAGAGCAAACAGGTCAGAGGGTACCCCAGGGAATGACCCCGGGGAGACCGCTTCGATGCCTAAGTCAGCAAGTGTGGAAAATGACCAGTAGCTCCTGCGTGCGAAGAGAACCGGGAGATGCAGGAATGAGAGAGAAGATCAGTCTAGCGTGGTTGGTCAAGAGGGCGAGAATCGCCGGATGGGCCTTCGCATACGGCCGAGGGAAGGCAAGGCCGTGCGAGGTCGAGTCGGAAAACGGCCAAGGTCAGCCGAGTGAGTCGGTACCGAGCATGCATTACCGAGCATGCACTACCGAGCGTGTACTACCGAGCGGCTAGAGGAGAAAGAACCGAGGGAGGTAGACCGGGCGTGCTATCGGCGGTGCTCTGAGCATACAACCGGGCTGGTCCAAATCCAAAGGGGGGAAGAAGAAGTCGACCCGAGAAATGAAGGAGTCGAGGCCTATTTATAGGCAAGGGAGGAGAGAGAAAATCGAGCGTGTGGGTCGGTACCGAGCGGGTAACCGGGCAAGTTACTGAGGGCAACATACCGAGCGTAACATACTGGGCGTGTTACCGAGGGTAACATACCGGGCGTGTTACCGAGGGTGGTTCTGGATCGGGAAACTTCGGGAGGTCCGTTTGAGCTCGTTTTAGCTCCGATTGATGAAAGGTTTGCGCCCACGTGCTCGTGGCGAGATGGGGAATCTTTCAGGATGGGTTCGGTCGGGTTTGATCGCAGTTGACCGGGTTTGACCATGGTTCGACCAAGGTTTGACCAAGGGCTCGGGTTCAGTCTGGTCAGACCGAACGGTTCAATCTCGGACCCTTTGGCCACGTGTCTAAAGGGGTAGATCCCCTTATATCACCGATCGTTCTGTCCGGTCTCATGGTTCACTCATGTAAGGGAAAATACTCGTATATCATCAATCCCCCAACTTCGGAGTGCAAACGTAGTTCGGACTGTGAAGTTAAAAGTCAAATCCGAAGTAAACAAGAAGACCGGCGATTAAAGCAATGTCATCCGAGCTAACAGAAAAATGGAGTGGGTGAAAAGTAGTTGAAACCGAGCAGGCGTGCCGGCTAGGAGTGACAGGTAGGCTAAACCGGGCAGGCTAATCAGCTTATCGACCGGGCAAGGGAACCGGGCATGCGTCTCCGGGTAGGCGTGCCGGGCAAGCATGTCGGGTAGGTGATGGGCCTTCGCCTATAAATAGCCCGCCCCCTCCCTTCTCCCCTTATTAGATTCTTGAAGCTGTTGGGGAGGTTCCGTCCGAGCAAGCAGTACCGGGCAAGCAGAGCCGAGCTAGACTACCGACTAAGCAACACCGGGCAAGCGTCCATAGGTATGCCGGGCAGGCTTTACCGGCTAAAAAGCTAAGACTGCGTTTGCTTTGACCTGTTTTTTGTTTTTTTTTTGTTTTTTGTTTTGCGGAAAACAAAAAACGCGTTTAATTTGAATTTTCTAATTTCTGTTTTCTAAAAACAGAAAACAGTTTTTAATTCAAAATCTTCAAAATGCAGAAAACCACAAAAAACTGTTTTCTGTGTTTTCGACAGAAATTCTCAAAACACCCAAAACATTGAAAAACTCAAGGTCCGACAAATTATAAATTATAAATTACAAATTATAAACCAAACACGTAATCTATTTTCAAAACTTAAAACTCAAAATTCAAAACTAAAAACAAAAAACAGACAAACCAAACAACCCCTAAAAATTTCAGCAATTTTTCTGATTTTTTTGCAATTTGAGCCAAAATATCGACCAATCCCACTTCTTTCAATCTGAACCCTTCCGAAGACATTCCCAAGGGCATTCCGACTACCCCGGGTATAAATATTGCCGAACTTCCATCTAATCAGCCCCCACTTGAGCCAATCGGGGGGCTCTGTATACAGAGATTGTTAGGAGGCACACCCGTTCGTCCAATCTGACCGTGCCTTCTGATGGACCTAGTGACCAGCTGGCCCGCCCCTATGCTTCTGGGGCGGATCATAAATCCATTTTGTCTGCCACAGAGTTAGCCTATTATCCTGAGCGCTTCCATTGTCCAGATTACGTATTTCGCGCCCCTGCTCCCTCTGACCGTCCTTATGACATCCGAGAGGGTGAGATGACTGTATATGTAGATAGTTTGTCATTTGGCATGGGTCTTCCTTTGTACGCGTACTACAACGTTATTATCGACGCATATGGCATCAACCCTGCTCAGCTGACTCCTAATTCATTGTCATTAATGTAGGCTTTTGGAGTTTTGTGTCGTCACTTCGATTGTCCTCCTAATGCTCGCATGTTTTGGAATTTCTTCAAGATCGTGAAGGCGCCCCAAGACGGCCCTTGTGGGCATCACGCTTTTTCTTCGAGGCAGAACCAAGTTTTCCTTACCGGGCTGACATCCAAAGTTAATCAATTTAGGAAACGCTGGTGCTGGGTGAGAGGTCCAGAGATTCCGTCTAACCCCGCGTGGCATAAACCTGCGACTAATCTGGTCCTTCAACATTTTGATGCTGAAATCAAATTGGGTGCCAAGATTTAAGAATACGTCGAGGATGGCACGGTCTGCGATGTGAAGAGCATGATTGACCCGGAACTATTAAGGATTGTCGGGTTGATCGCAGGACCCGACCCCGTCGTTGTTTCGTCTCCTTCAGATGCTGAATCATCTACCCACTCTAACTCTACTCACTCAATCTTCGATTCCCTTACCCATCATCAAGAAACTTCCCCTCCTTTGGCCAACCTTCCTTCTTCCTCCGCAGTCGGCCTTGGCGCGCAGGCGTTCGACTTTGATCTGGATATGGCAGATAGCGAGATTCATGTAGGCATCACGTCTGATGTCGACATAGAAGGATTCGATGACCCATCAGTGCCAATCCAAGAGAAAAACCGTGACGACGCCTCCATCGCGGCTGATCCCCCCGGTTACTAATTTTTGCTTAAATTCTGCTATTTTCTTAATTGTTGTCTTTTTGTGTGCTTCAATTATTGTCTTAAAATTCTTTTATGACTGCACATATGCCGTCGAAGAAAGTAGTTCCAGCAAAGAGGTAGTACGGCGAGGAGAAAGGGCAGATCCCAGATCCTCCCCGAGCTACAAAGTTACCCAGGCCTGGGGATCCTCCACATGAAGCGGTGGCTGATGCTGCCAAGACTTCCTAAGATCTAGCGGGTTTTTCTACATGCTCTAACCCGAAAAGAGAAGTGTAGTAAAATGAAATGAAGCAGTGACAAGGTAACCGGATATGAGTCAAAGCCCTGGTGAATTGGAGATGAGATTGACAGAGTTTAGGTGAAGAAGAAAGGAAAGGGGATGAGATTCAGACGAAGGGAGATGAGAAACAGAGTTGGAAGAATGTGAAGGAGAATGGGGAAAAAGAAAAGCAGACACTAAAAGGAGGAAGTTGCTCAAACAAAGGGGAGAAGATAGACTCAATCCATTTCTCAATTCTTCGATTACTTAACAAGTACAAGTCTCTGGCCTTATATAAGTTTAATTTCGATAAATAAAGATAAATATAAGAATATAAGAAAATGTCATATGTCTAGAGAGGATCAGGAATAATCCCAACTAATTATACTATTCTGACATTGTCTTTCCAATTAGTTCAACCAACTCCTGTTAGGCACATGGGTGGAAATCAACTATTCTGACTTTCAAACGCTCATTAGACAATACACTCATTATCTACAATTTACAAATCTTCAAATTATCTCTCACTAAAAATCATTACATTATCTCTCACTATTCATCCACTTATATTTATATCCACCACAAAAATGGTTTGATACACTAAAAATTGTTAGTGAGGGAGCGGTGCGGAGATGCACTGCTACCCCTTTCTCATCCGTTCCCCTATTTTACTTTCTTTTTTCCCTTTTCTTTTTCTCCCTTTCTCCTTTCCTATCTTTTTCTTCTCCGTTTCCCGATTTCCTCTGCCTGCTTCTGGTTCTTCCTCTGCAACTCGTCGCCGGTGGAGCAAAATCGAGAGAGAGGGAGCCGTAGGGGTGAATACGGTAAAGGGAGGGTGTGGTCATGGCTCTTCCTTGCGTGTGGACCACCGGCGGCAGCGAGGCGGCCGAATTGGGAGGAGGAGTTATTTGCAGATAGCATAGCATTTCAGTCACATACTATATATATATTCCCTCTTCTAGGGAAATTTGACGTTCTGGATACTTTTGATGGTTCCATCTCATAAGCAAAACCCTACTTTGCTCGACCGGCGTCTTCAACCTTTTGGCGGGAGTGGAAGCCCTTTTTCGCCGCTTTCTCGACATTCAGCTAACAAGTACGCCATTTCTATATGTTTCCTTTCTATATGTTTTTCGCCCTTTTGGTGGGATTCGTAGCCTTCTGCATCTTGGGTGTCAATTTCTTGTGATCTTTCTTTTAAAATTTTGCTGCATTTAATGTTTTCACTTCGTAGATTCGTATGATTTTGATGCATTTATAGGGTTTAAGTCCATCGACTAGCTTGTATTGACTTGACAGTCTTCTAGGATTTTCATTTGATCTGCGTTTGCAATTGGCATGCCCTTGGATTGCATCCATTTCGCTTATGCAACTTCTCACGATCCGATCCATTTGATATGTCTGCGATGGGTTCATGCGAGCTTTGGGTTTCCAGGGTTCCTCTTCAAAGCTAATCCTACCATTTCTACGTCATTGACTTGGTTTCCTTGCAAAAGAAACATAAAAGAAGAAGGTAATACGTGTGCTTTTCACTTCTGTGCAGACTACGTGAGTCGGGTTCTTGCAAGATAATGGCTACTTCTTGTGGGTTGGTGTCAGATTATTCAGGTTTTTACTACTTATCAATGTCCATTTTCAAAGGCAAGCTTGAGTTGTTTGACTGGTGGGAATTGTTGGGATGATAAACCTCCAAAGAAGAGGCCATTGGTCAAGTCTCATTCTCACATATGACAATTACCTGATAAAAAAAGTTAACTGTCAAGGCCATACTAAGTATTTTACACAGCTGATCAAAACTGGGCTCTGTTCAGGTTTGGTCCGGGCCTGCTCCAAAATATCTACCCCTTTGTCCATATAAGGGTAGCCCAAACCCAACTTTTTTGGCCAACGGCGAATGCCAATCCCATCACACTATAATTATCGTGCTGGGTCGGGTACCTGCAATTCAAATGATAAGCATGTAGGTTTCATTTGAGAATCAAAATTCCAAAGACATTAAAACTCATATTAATAATGTTTTGTTGCATCAATTTTGTTCATACATATGGACAAGAACAATCATATAAAAACACTATTTTAATAAGTGATTAGATCTAACAAGTAAAAAATTAATTAGATAACATCGTAAAATAATAGTGATTGTAGCAAGTCAGTGAGACAGATATAAGCAAAGAATTGGATGACAAAGATTTGATAGTAGAATTAAGAAAAGAGAAAATCATCGATGATTGTGATTTCAAAAGCAGAGATATGGATAGCAGACTAGAATAATCGGCAATGAGGCTGAGAATAATCTTGATTTGATGATATAAGGAGGTTGTAGTGTAGATAAATGTACACATTGACAAAAATAGCAATACGTACGTATTCCTATTGGTTGGGCCAGACCGGACCCAATAGTGTAATACCCATACCCAACCCAATAACAAATTCGGGCCTAGATATTTGTCCAAATCCGTCCTTCTGGGATCAAGTATATGTCCAAACCGTGAAATTATCAGATTGCGCCTGACAGGCCAAACGGGCCGGCCCTATTTTGATCAGCTCTAATATTGTATTATGTCTTAACGAGTGTATATGCTCCTTTCTCTTACATTCTGTTGCTAGTTCTGGTTTGCCATGGGGGGCCAAGGCCATTTCCGATACAGAAGCTTGAGAGGTTCAGAGCTGGAGCTTTCGCTCCCATTAAACTGGTATGTGGTTTCAGTAATCAGTGCTTCTGTAACTCGGTCAACATTCCTAGTCGAACTGATCTTAACAGGGGCTGTTATTAATAAGACTTAAGTTCGTAATGCTGGTAGGTTCGAAGCGCAAGCACTGGAGGCCTGTATATGGAGAACAACAACTTTTCCATGTATGCCACATCCAAGGGAAGCAATTATGTGTGGGAATTTGATGAGAAATACCCTCCGGATTTGTCTTGGGTGGACAGCTTCAAGCAGGCCATCAGGTACTTGTACTATGCCTAGCCTTTTTTCTAGCCTTTTATCCTTAGAAATCCTGGATTGCCTAATTGTTATTCCAATGCTTGTTACTAGTAGTTGGTCTGATTATAATAGGAATCCATAACTATCCGAGCATTCACTTGCTTTCCTCTTCCCAGGGTGTTGAAAATGATGCTTGTGTTCCTCGCTGAGCAGCCCAGTCAGTTGATGTACATTGAGTGGCCAAGTTTCCAAAGCACGGTAACCCAACTGTAAACATTTTTTTATGTGCTCTTCTCCTGTTTTCTTTGTTTACTTAACCTTGCAAGTACAAGCAAGAGAGTCGGACTGAAGGGAGGATGGTGGTGGGGACAAAAGGGGCAAAGGGTTGTTAAGTTGAAAAAAGAGAGGCTAAAGGCATGGCATGTTAGTAGGACAATCGCAGACTGTAAGAAATACGAGGTGACAAAGAGGAAGGTGCGTTTTGCGGTGGCTGTGGCAAAGTTTGAGGCCTATGAAGGACTTTATACATGGTTGGGCACACGAGAGGGGGAGAAAGACGTGTATCGACTAGCGAAATTGCAGGATGGATGGAGTCGCGATGTGAGTAGCGTTAGATGCATAAGGGGAGAAGACAACTCGATCTTGGTCGATGAGGGAATTATCCAATCGCAATGGGACAAATACTTTGAGAAGCTTCTCAATGAAGCGGAAACAGAGGTGAGAGGGTTGGGCATTGATGATACCGAGAGAGCCAACACCCTGTCACCCTGAAGTATGTTAGGTGTATTCAGATGTTTGAGGTGCAGAATATGTTGAAGAATATGGATTGTAAGAAAGCAGTCGGTCCAGATGGTGTGCCGATTGATGTTTAGAAGATTTTAGGACAAATCGAAGTGCTTTGATTGTGTGGGTTGCTTAACATGATTTTGAAAGGGAGGATGTCGAGTGTTTGGAGGAAAAGCACGATTGTACCTCTATATAAAAATAAAGGAGATGTGTAGGAGTGTGCAAAATATCGAGGAATTAAGTTTATGAGTCATATTATGGAGTTATAGGAAAAAGTGATCGAGCGGAGGTTGCGTAGGGAAACTAAAGTGGCTGATAATCAGTTTGAGTTCATACCAGGACGTTCTACTATGGATGTCATTCATATTATGTGTGGGATGATAGCGAAGTTTAGAGAGAAAAAGAGAGACCTACATATAGTTTTTATAGATCCAGAGAAGACATATGATAGGGTGCCGCGGGAGGTGGTATGGTGGGTGTTACAGAAGAAAGAAGTGAGTAAGAAATATGTTGATATTATTATTCATTAAGGATATGCATGCAAGGGGAGACAACATGTGTTAGGACGGTGAGAGAGCTCTCTTGCGACTTTACAGTTACTGTTGGAGTGCATCAGGGGTCAGCATTGAGTCCATATTTATTTGTAGCGATGTTAGACGAGCTTACGAGAGACGTGGGCGAGGATACCCCTGATGCATGCTTTTTGCGGATGATATTGTTTTTATGGATAAGACTAGAGAAGATGTAGAGAATAAGCTGCGAAGGTGGACGACGTTACTTGAGACTAAAAGGTTATGGATTAGTAGGAGTAAGACGGAGTATATGTGATGCGCATTTCAGAGAGAGAGGAGGGGGATGCTCCCTCAGTTATGGTGGATAGATAGAGTATCCATAGGACTAACAAGTTTAAGTATTTAGGATTGATTATACAAGAAGATAGAGAGATCGACGAAGATGTTAGACATAGGATAAATACAGGTTGGCAGAGATGGAGAGCCGCCTCAGACGTCCTGTATGATAGGTGAGTACTTTTAAAATTGAAGGTTGAATTTTATCGGAGGGTGATTCGACCAACCTTACTATATGGGACAGAATGTTTGTCGATCAAGAAGAGTTACGCACAGAGGATAGCGGTGATGGAGATGCGTATGTTAAGATGGATGTGTGGAGTTATCCGTAGAGAGAGAATGAGGAATGAGGAAATATGTCGACAAGTTAGGGTGTTATTAGTGGTTAATAAGATGAGGGAGGGACGTCTACGCTGAGCAGGCCATATATGGAGAAGACCGATGGATGCACCTACTAGGCGAGTGGAGTTCTTGGTGTTAGAAGGTACGAGAAACTGATGACGTCCCAAAAAGATCTAGGAAGAAGTGATCCGTACGGATCTAGCTATATTACAACTCACCATAGAGGATGCTATTAATCGAACATGGTGGAGTAGGTAGATTACTATGATTGATCCTACTTAGTGGATGGTAGACGTGTTAGTGGTGTTTGTACGTCATGTCAATCAGGTTACTCAATGAGCTTTCATTGTGCGTCGATCGGGTTCCTTTCTGTTAGGGTTTGATAGTGACTTGATGTAGTCTTAGGTTTACCATACTATATTGTTCAATGTTTTCATTTGCATGAGTTGTATTTTGTTCTTTGAGTTGCATTTTTGTTCAATTACTGGCTTATGTTTTTTGAATTTTGTATTTGTGCGAGTGGCAAATACAGTATATCTTTATGATTTGTGCGTCAGGGCATTGGAGCTTGTGCATTGCCGTCATTGTTTAGCTTTTCGGTTTCTGTGTTACCATATTTATTATTACATATAAAGTTATTTCTGTTCGACCTTAATTTTTCTAGGTACTATCCCCACAGTGCGTGTTAGGTAGTCGACAGCCAGCGTATTATATTTGTTGAATCTCACGTGCACGTGTCTTTCTTTGAACACGTGCGCCGACCCCTCTATGGGAATAGGTCATGATGATGATAATGATGAAGAAACTAATGCAAACAGTGGTATCAAAAATGGGTTTTGTGAAAAAGTATTGTTTGTTGGTTTGATGCCACCGCATGAGTCCTTTGCAATAATGCAGTAGAAACCAGGCTCATATTGCCTTGTCAAGTCTCTTAATTCGGGTTAAGGGTTTGCATTATAAGACATACTAAACTCTTATGAGTTTGCATTTGGGGCTGGGAAAGCATGTACTTCCATCCAGATGTAAACAAATAAAATCCGTCTTATCAATGCAAAAAAAGTGTTGTGGTTCCAGAGATCTTATTCCCATCATGTATAAATTATTATTATAATTGCCCATTTGTTGTCCCATGAAGTAGCTGCTATTGCTCAAGTTCAAAGCCATAATACACCAAAGGAAAATCACCTTGATATAGTTTTCTTCTCTTTCTTCAATCTTTCTGATTCTCTTTTAATTTCCTGCCTTCCTTTTTCTCTTTGTGAGAATGAAGAACTTATTACATTTTGTGGATGAATGAATGACAAGCAGCACTGTGTTTCTTCTCTGGATGCTGTTTCAGTATTACCAGTAAACATGCCATTGTGTGGTTTTTTCCTATGAAAGATCATTTGAGAAGTTGGAGGTCCTTAGTACATCTCTCTCTTGCTTTCTTTCTTTCTTGTTTTTTTTTTTTTCCCGTTTGCTTGCAGCTGAAGACTGCCGCGCTAACTCTCGTGCTTGTATCACTGCTAATCGTCGCGCTGTCATCCATTGACGCCGCTCTCGCCTACTTACTAGCGGTTTTATTCCGGGGAACTGGTTGATAGCTGCAATCTCCAACGTTCAAATATTTTCATAGAGTAGTGGAATTACTCCACAGAAAAGTATCACATGAAACAAGCAGATTCGCTGCTTCTAGGAATCTCGAGTTCCTGATCCTCCATGTCGATGCCAGTATTTGCAGGTTTTGACTATATGTTGTAGACCATTATCAAAGCATGCATCTTCTTATGTACATTTTGTAAGATCACAAATGAAGGCATCTCTTCAGAGTTCGTCGTCGTTTTCTGCCATGTTATGTCTTGCAGGAAGAACATAACTTGCAGCTGCCAACCATGATCCTGATGAAATCATAACAAAAATCAAAGTATAGAAGTGGACCATGAAACAACTGTTACTTAAAAAATGGATGAGTGGAAAAAATGTAAAACAAATTCTTCTCTCTCACTGCCATTTTATTTTTTCCCGAAATTGGAAATTTTTTGAAGGAAAAAGGGAATAAAGTGACAAAATATCTAAATTTTTACCTTTTTTCTTCAAAATAAAAGTCCAGCTAAGAACCAAACCGGTTAAATTCGTAATATAATATTAAAATCAACATTTTCCCTTACGAATCCAAAAACAGTTTCCCCTCTCTCTCTTGCTTTACAATGAACCAAATAAAAAATATATATGAATCTTCTCCCCTTTTTCCTTCTTTTCATTTCCATCTCATTCAAGTTTCTTCTATTCCCATCAATTTTAACAGTTGCGAAAAGAAAAGGAAAGAAAGAGAGGATGAACAAGAATTTTACGGAAAAGAACAAAGCTGCTCCACTACCGGTATTTATTGAGCGTTACTTTGGCACTTTGCACATGCATGCGCGGGTATGCGGATTTTATTTATTTATTTTAAAAAATGAGAATATATTCCCATTTTTATAATAAAATATTAGAGTATACTCCGTAATACTTCGTAAAAAACGAAAGTATAATTTATTTAAAAAGTAAATAAATAAAAATGTGTAAAATGGGAATACACTCTTGTATCCATCTATAGAAAAAAACGGGAGTGTATTTTCGTTTTCAAATTAAAAAAAAAAAAAATTAAAAATTGCGCATACCCGAAGCATGGCAAAGTAATTGGGCATATTACCCTAGTAAGTTTCTTCCGTTTCGTTCTTGTACCCTCAGCTACATTGTGCAGTGGTTTTTTTGTATACAAACGTTAAACGCAGCACAACTTTTTAGCTAAACATGACTCATTTTTTTGTGAAATTCGAAAAACGCCCCTAACCATTTAAATATTCTGAAAATCCCCCTACCCCTTCCACAGTTTTTTAAATAGAACGCACTATTTAATATCCTCCGTCAATTTTCTCATCTTTTTTTTTTCTTATATTTCTATTCTTTAAATTTAAACGGTGTGACTTATTTTGAATGGCGAACGATTTTTCTTACGAAATAGATTATTTTACTCGTGAGACAGATGATTTTCCTAACAAACACGTGTCTTTCCAAGTAGAACCTTAGTATTTTTGAAAAAAAAAAAAAGCCTATAGTGTACTGGAAAAAAAAAAAATCAGCCACTTACTGGAAAAAAAAAAAAAAAATCTATTGACGACCGGCCTTCCCCGGGATATGGTCGGGCCGGTTGGGCGACACCCTACCTCCGGTCAACAACAATTTTTTTTTTTAAATTTAAGTTAAAATTATTTTTTAATAATCAGATAAATGTGCATATTAATCTAGTTTTCATGTTCGTGAATTGTAGTATTATTTTTTTCAGTTGAAGAACAATATAATGTTGAAAATTTTTCGGATATGAGTAATTATTTTTTAACAAACGAAATATTGATGTCTTAGGAAGAACTGGAAATGGATGAGAATTGGGAGAAAACAGAAGATATGGTTCGTGATCAAACACGACAGAAAATCAAATGGCCGAGACAATGAGCGCGTATATTTCGGTTGTAAGAGGAGTGATGCGTACAGATATACCGGCATGGTCGAGGAAGGCAGACGACAATCCATTTGTACAACAAAATAAAATAGTCCCTTTTAGGTTGTAGGAGTTGAATTAAAAGATGAGACGTAGAAAGTGGTGGTGAAGCCGAAAAAAAATAGACACAACAATGATGTTGGTATTTACTGAACAAATGAAGAAGAAGATACAGGAAAAGTTATTGCTCAACTGTATGAAAACGTGTTACATATATACAGAGATGTGGAATTCTTTCCATACTAATATCTCCATATATTTCCTATACAGAATCACTAGAGATCAAACGAACATAGGAAAGTATAACTAATGGAATAATAATTGATCATCTAGCCATATTAAGATTTACAACCAATGACATACATCAGTTGCGAAGTTAAATAAGGATGAGCTGGCGAAAGTGGCCCTACTGAGCAGCGGTAATATGAAGCCGAAGCAGATCCTACAATAGTTGAAGAAGATAATCCGGATAATGTGAGCGAATGTGCTGCAAAAGATGAGCAATCTGACGGCAATACAACATTTTTCATGTTGTTGAGAGATTATGGCTATTATTGGTACTTGAGGAAGGAGTCTCATTCGAATGTCGTAACTCGTAAGTGACGTATTCTTTGCAAACCCGAAGCCATAATCCATCCACGATCTCTCAATCGACCACTATATTAATCAGCTTTCGACCTTCTGCTTCTGCGGCTGTCTTACATCTGTACTTGAACAAATGAAATATTCGTCAGTCAAATAATTAAAAAATTAATAAGTTTAATGAAAAAAAAAATTGCCATTGTCGGCAGCCGACGTTAGTAAGGGGGGTGTTGGCTTCCGGAACCGACCGTCGGTCGAGGGTGTCTGCTGCCCTGACCAACCATCGACCCATTTCATCACCGTCAGTCATAACGGCCGATACCCCTTTCCGATAGCTATCTGCTAGATTTGTTTTTTTTTTTTCTAGTTTTAGACAAATTTTAACGAAAATAACATAAAAATCTGTCGAATATTGTCTCACACACAAATCTGTCAAACCTTGAATTTTTTTTCTTTTTTGTGAAGAAATCTGAGAGGAAATTGAGAACTGAAAGAACAAATGAAATGGTTTTCCAATATATATGCAGGATTGAAAATTTTTAAATTTCTTAAAAAGGGCAAGGATATTTTTAAAAATTCAAAAAAAATAAAAATAAAAAATGCGCTGCATTTAGTTAAAACTACCCTACATGTAACACGACATTTTTGGTAACTTTCTCCCTCATTTTCTCTGCTCTAGTTTTCTATTGAGAATTTCTAGTGCCACCACTTGTCGGACTCACACCTATCATTTTTTTTGTTCGACGTGAATTGTCGAATAATTCGACGAGGTTGTTGAACTGTTCAACGATATCCGTCAAATATAGGGACGGATCCAAGATTTTTATAATTGTGGACGAATAAAAAAAAATTATAAATTTTTTCAAAAAAAAAGAGGACGGTAGCTTTAACTTTTTCATTCAAAATTATAAGTTTTTTCTTAATCACTTTGATAATAATCAATGATCTTTTTCTTTTTCGTCGGAATTAATTTTTCATTTGGGCTTCGTATTGATGATGAAGTAAAGATATTTTTTGTGTTCTTATCCTAAGAAATATATCCTTTATATTTTCATCGATCATTTTCTTCATTCTTCATCCAAACCAGAAACAAAATCAAAGCAAGAACAAAATCAACGAATTACAAATTACAAAATCATTGAATTAAATTAACAAATTAAAGCAGGAACAAAACCAACAAATTAAATCAGGAACAAATCAAATTAGGAACAAAACCAAAGTGTTGACCCTTGATGTTTTGATGATAACAAACACTTGATAATATTTGATGTTTGGTTGGCTAGTTTGTGATTAAGTAAACAGGAATCAAAGTCATAAGAACATTGTCCATGCAAGTTGAAGTGTTGCATTCAAGATGGAATCATGAAGGATGCTTTGTAGATAAAAGGAGACTGAATTTAAGCATTATGAATGATGTTAAGAGCCTGCTGGAAGCATGAAGATTGAAGTCATTTACAAGGAAATTCAAAGTCAATCCCTCATTGTTGGATTTCAAGAAAAACATGAAGCTTGTTGAAGTTGTGTGATTGTTGTGTTCCAATGCCTATGATCCATTGTAAGGTTTGCAATTCATCTTATCTTGAGCTTTAAATCAGTCCAAAGGAGGATTCACACACACACAAACTATTTTGGAAAAATTGTTTTGAAAAGTTGCAGAAACTGGTTCGAGGAGTCGACTCCTCAATGAAACTGGGCAGTTTCATTTTTTGGTTTTTCCAAATCCGTCCTTCGTGTTTTAAATCTCTTCCAATATGTTTTAAAACGGTTTGTAATCTATTTTGGATGATTTTTCGTAACTCAATATCATTGGATAAAGAGATTTACAAAAGATTTGAAAAAGATAAATTTGTTTTGAAAAGTTTTGGTTTTAATGAAATATCTTTTATATCTTTCCAAAATCTTTGATGCAATCTTTCTTGGATATTCTATGAACGATTTTATACTCTTTTTTACATGGAAACATCATCTATAATATGATTGCATCGATCACCTTGCTGGGAACGTATTTATAAACGAAGAAAGTGATCTTGAGAAAAACAGAGAGTACGTCCTTCCTAGCAAGAGACTGGATTTTGCAAACCATCTTCTCATACCTTTTTCCTACTGATTTTCAAACATACAATCCTCTGGAAGACAGGTTTGGTTTCATAGATAAGTGTTTGAATTCCATAGTTGGTTTACATTGAATATTTGCCTAGTCTAGAGAGACATACCCTTCATACACATTGTCTTTTCTTTGTTGATTAGGATTCTTTGAGTTAGGAATTCGAGTTGTCCTAGGTGGAGAGTTTTGCCACTATAGGATTGGGTGGAGGAGCGTAATTGCCTTCATCGAGTTGGGTGTAGGAGAGTTTTGCCCACATCGAGTACTAGCTAGGAGAGTCATTGCCTAGTTAGGGGGTATAGGAGAGTTT
>JAOWBR010093138.1:0-14591 GCA_028571145.1 Dionaea muscipula
GATTTTCATAAAACATTCTCATTTATTCATAATAAATAATATTTTATTACATGTCTTTAGGATAAAATCCTAACAAAACCTATCCAAGTGCGGGCGAAACACCCTATTCATTAAGTCCATAAATGCTGCAGGCGCATTTGTCAACCCAAATGGCATCACCACAAACTCGTAATGTTCATAACGGGTTTGAAATGTTGTCTTCGCCACGTCTTCTTTCTTTACTCGTAATTGATGGTAACCCGATCTCAGATCTATCTTTGAGAAGCAGCGGTCACCCTTCAATTGATCGAACAGGTCATCAATTCTCGGCATCGGATACTTATTCTTGATGGTCACTTGATTCAATTTTCGATAATCAATGCACATCCGTAAAGACCCATCTTTCTACTTTACAAACAACGTCGGTGCTCCCCATGGAGAAGAGCTCGGCCTTATAAACCCCTTGGACAACAATTCCTCAATTTGTATCTTTAACTCTTCCAACTCCACTGGTGCAAATCTATACGGAGCCAGAGAAATTGGTGTTGTCCCTGGCATCAAGTCAATTGCAAATTCCACCTCCCTTTTTGGCGGCAATTCAGTAAGATCATTGGGAAATACGTCTGGGAATTCCGCCACCACTCGTGGTAGTCCCTGACTTCCTTCTTCCTCCTCTGCACTCACCAGTTTTAGTGAGCATAACTGAGTACTTATTTGGTCAACCGTTCTTGCTAGAGGAACTATCACTTCATCTCCTCTTTTCCCTTCAAAGACAATTTGCTGCCCATCCTTTGTTACTAATGATACCCTTCTTCTAAAACAGTCAATGTTCGTCCTAAAGACGGTTAGCTAATCCATCCCTAGGATCACATCAAATCCCTTTATCGAATCCCTTTATGCTCAACACATTAAAATCGAAAACAAACACGCCTTCCCCAATTCGTACCTCACACCCTCGGCAAATCTCTCCTAACATGCAACCCTACCCACGGGTGTTGACACATTTAAAGAAGCCTTTAAATTTTCTACCTCAAGACTTAGAGACATAACCAACTTCTTAGATACAAAGGAATGTGATGCACCCGTATCCATTAATACCCTAACCCAAGTATTAAACATTAAAGCGTTACCTCTTAACACAGAAGCATCACCACCCAGCGCCTCCACCGCTTTCCCTTTCTCTCCAGCTTCAGCTACTGTGTCAAGCGCAAAGGCATGCCCTTGCACGCCTGTCCCAGAGCCTTCTCCAATCTGAAGACCCCACGCCACATTGCCCTTGGAGCCTCCGCCTCCTCCTTGCCTTTGCAGATTCGGTTGCATGATCCCCGAATGTTGTGATCTTGACATAGCTATCACTCCTCCATCGCCAAGCATTACGCTACACTGTCGAGCCATATGCCCCGCTTGGCCACAATAGAAACACGTGAATGCCCTCCACTCCTCTGTACTGAGGGCGCCGGTTGTTCGTTCCTCTTTAACGGGCACTCGCGCTTCCTATGCCCCGGCTGGTTATAATGGAAGCAATTCCCCATTAAGTTGAGGGATTGTCCCACCGAACCACCACCGCCACTCGAACGGAAGACACTCCCTCCAACAATCGAAGGTAGCGTACTTCTAGATGAAAACACCGACCCCGTCCCTTTGTACTTTTTACTAGGAGGTCCATCTTGACTTCCCCCTCTTGTCCGATTCTGCGAGATCCCTTCTCTTAGTCGCTGATTCACGGCTAGGGCCATCTTAACAGCTCTCGCTAATTCCAGCAACTCTGAGAAAATGCGAAACCTTATTGCCACAACCTTCTCCTCGATAGCCGGCCTTAACCCAGCCTCAAAACGCTTGCACTTCCGCTCATTAGTTGGCACTAGGTCCTCAGCAAACCTTTCCAATGTTGTAAACTGTGTCGCATATTGGTCCACGGTCTGATTCCCTTGGAACAGTCGTTCGAACTCATTCCTCAGACCATCCCGAGACGTCTCCGAAAGATACTTCTCCAAGAAAGCCCTTCGGAAATTTTCCCATCCTTCTCTCATCATTGGGCTCGCCAACCTCCACCAGTATCGGGCGTCTCCTTGGAATTGAAACACCGCAAAGGAGACTCTCGGGTCTTCCTCGACTATTTACAATGTGTCTAATCGCTGGGTCACCTGCTCCAACCATTCCTCGGCAGCTATAGGATCAAGCTCTCCAGCAAATATTGGTGGCCTTAACCGTTGAAATTCCCTCATCGCGGACGTTACTCGAGGTTCCGGTTCATGCCGCCCCTCTCGTGCTACATCGGACAATTCTTTCATAGTCGCGATCATTATTGCAAAGAATTCTCGTGCCTCATCTCCATTTCCAGCCATTCTAGCTAAACATTAACGAACCAAAATTTTTCTTATTATTCTCTTTCTCGTTCACAACTTATTCGTTCACGCATTCCTTTTCTGGAGCTTATTTACCATCATTCCCTCATGGTTCTCCTTTCATCCTTACATATCTCAATATGATTTCAATATTTATAAAATAATAAATCTCATCATCACGAAAACAGTAAAATAATCAGTATGCAATGCACCTAGCTTGGGTATTCCTTATTTCCCACTAGCCCTCATAGCCTATCCTTTGACCTCAATCATTATTCAACCCAACCCTTAGGTCCAAGCATCAAACTTATCCTCTGATACCAAGCTGTGAGGCCAAAACCCGGTCTGTCTCACCATAAACCGAGTCAGCTCTGATACCAAGTTATGATGCCCTAATCCGGTCTATCTCACCATAAACTGGGTCAGTTCCTCCATAAAAGAAAACCCAAACCAACTCTATAATTAACGAAGATGGATTAAAGTCTGTGGAGTTTTATCTTCTAATTATTCTTAAAGCAATGTCACGAATAATGTCCTCAGGTCTAATTCCATTCTTGCCTTTCCTTATCGCCTCACATGAGTATAAAGCTCCCCCCCCCTTTTTTTTACTTTCATTTGTCTCCCAATGTGTGACAGGTTAAGCATAAAGCTAACCTGCGCCAGTCGTTAAAGAAACCTATATTTCGACAAGTCAATAACATTTTTCTTTCCATTAGACATCAGAGTGTTCACAATCATCGTCATTAGTAAATCTTTCATTCATTCATTCACAAAGGTCTTGGTAAATTATCTCGACAGTCCTCTTTAAATTTCACAAAGTAGCGACAATCCCAATTATCCTAGTATTACTCCCAACAACCAAAAAGAAAAAGAAATAAAAGATACTTAGTCGAGTTGCGCCAGATCCACCTAAGGATCATGTTTCTTAAGGATCTGTCACAGAAACCTCACTCCGGGAACATGGTATATCAACTAAACCAAAAATTGTGATAGATGACAAGACTGACTACCAGTCGCAAGTTACACAAATTATTACACCAAGGACTCAAGACAAAACTAACTATATTACTTAGAATAACACTCAAGGCTTCCATCACTGCAGCGACTGCTCCTCACCTAAAAATGGTAAATCAACTATCGGGATGAGCCATGGCTCAGTAGGGAAACATAAGTACTACCCGGCTATATACAATGCATCACAAAGGGATTCAATACACAACTCTTATAAACAGTGAATAAGAATTGTAATATATTCAGTCGCATAAATAGAGTCCTTCCATAACACATTACAATAACCTTCAAATTCTCTCATAATCATGCTCTCGCAATCATAAACCACATTCGAGCCTTCGGCTCAACAAAAGAAAAACAATGTTCATATACTCCGCTATTCTGGAAACCCAGTCCCCGCAAGTCGTGACCCCAGCACACTGAAACTTCACGGGCTTTATACCGTCGGTCCGACAACCGCTATCATGATAGTTATTTCGGGTCTTTCATCTAGGAGGACATCATGCCCCAACTTGATCATCCTTCGCATATGCCATTGGTTTCAAAACCTTGTCCCAATCTCATTCACAAGTCACACACGCCAAACACCATGGCTCATAAACAAGATTTCAAAACCAACTTTCGGAATCATTAAAAACACTTTTTTTTATGCTTTCATAAATCGTTTCTCAAACTCTCAACCTAGTTCATCATCAACCCATGAAATTATTTACAAAATCATGGAAAACACACATATAAAATCCTTCACAAAACCTGAAAATGATACTGAGATATTCAACCCACAATTCGGTACACACATATACACGTTCAGTACAGAAACTCCCCTACCTCAACGTGATTTCAAGCTTGTTCTTTAGTTTTTTAACTCTTCGTTCTCGGTCTCTTTCTCTTTCTTTTAAATTGTGAGATTTCTTAGCTTGGCAAAAGTCTCATACCCGAGACCCTCATGGGGTATTTATAGCATAGGTTTATTATTACTTTATTCTTGTTTCACTCATTACAAATCACGTGGGTTTGTCCCCAAATCTTACCAAATCTTACTTTTCCTACCACATGTGTCAGCGTTCACACTTACTTTCCGCTTTTGTTGACTTTTCAACATTTGCGTTCACACTACAGCTCACTCGCTACTTATAGCTGCGATTGATCACCCGCACTCAAGAAACCTGCGACTCTTTGGTCTTCTGCTAAAGATGCGCCAGTTTTCATAGTGTATGATCAGTCGTATCTATAAGTAGTCATAATTTTATTCTAACTAGTCTCAGGACTAGTTTCACCAGTCGCGCCAGTTAGGTCTTCCGATTTCTCAACTTGCAATTGCTTAATGTTTGAACCTTTCCTCTGACTCATATTAAGTTTTTATCACACTTAAAATCGTCTTTACTCATCATTATAACCGACTTAGGTTTAATTAACTTAAGTTTTCTTTTTAATTACAAGGTAGGGCCGTTACAACCCTCCCTCCTTAAAGAAATTTCGTCTCGAAATTTTCAAGTATCTCGCAAATCTAAACAAAGAGTTCGGGATACTTATTGCACATATCAGTTCTTCTTTCCCAAGTTTCCTTTTCCGCATTATGATTCCTCCATAGTACCTTCACCAAGGGTATCACTTTACCCCTTAATACTTTATCTCGACTGTCCAAAATCTGCACTGGACGTTCTTCATATGTGATATCTTCTTTTACTTTAAGATTATCCCAGTTGATAACATGCGAAGGATCCCTTATATATTTTCGCAACTGCGACACATGAAACACTGGATGAACATTCGCCAGTTGTTGTGGCAAAAGCAATCGATAGACAACATCTCCACTCTTTGTACAATTTTAAACGACCTAATGTATCTTGGCGCCAGCTTTCCTTCCCTTCCAAACCTGACCACTCCTTTTCGTGGCGATACCTTCAAGAACACGAAGTCACCAACTTCAAATTCTATTGCCTTTTGCCTTTTATCAGCGTAATTCTTTCTGCCTACTCTGAGTTGTGGCAATTCGCTGTCGAATTAGCGCCACCTTTTCAATAGTAACCCTGACCAATTCTGGTCCCAATATACTCGCTTCTCCCACCTCAATCCCATATAAAGGTGATCAACACGACCTTCCATGTAACGCTTCGAATGGTGCCATGCCGATATTCGCCTGATAACTATTATTATAGGCAAACTCCACCAATGACAAATGATCCTCCCATGATCCTTGGAAATCTAGAATGCATGCTCGCAACATATCTTCCAAGGTCTGAATTGTTCTTTTTGATTGACCGTCAGTTTGCGGGTGAAAAGCAGTGCTAAAACACAGTTCTGTCCCCATTGCTCCTTTGAGACTTTGCCAAAACCTTGTCGTAAACCACGGATCTCTGTCTGACACAATTGACACAGACACTCCATGCAACTTCACAATCTCCACCAAGTACTTTTAACTTAATTCTTCTACTGCGTTCGTTACTCTAATTGCCAAAAAGTGAGCCGACTTTGTCAATCTATCGACTATTACCCAAACTGCGTCTCTTCCCCTTGGAGTCCTTGGAAATCCTGTCACGAAATCCATTATGATATGCTCCCATTTTCACTCTGCCACGGGCAAAGGTTGTAATTTTCCCGATGGCCTTTGATGCTCCGCCTTCACTTGTTGACAATTTAAATACCGCGCCATGTATCCCGTGACACTTCGCTTCATTCCCTTCCACCAGTACCGTCATTTCAAATCTTGGTACATATTATTTCCGCCAGGATGCACAACTAACTTTGAATGATGAAATTCCTTTAGCACTTGTTCCCTGAATCCTTTTGCTACCACCAGTCTTTCCTTGTACTGCACACCACCGTCCATTCTTAAAGCCCACTCGTCATCAGTCGTTCCTTCAATGATGCGACTCCTCATACTTTCTATTTATAGATCCAGTCTTTCCCCTTCAAGTATTTGTTGCAACAATTCAGGTTGAGCTACTAACGTCATCATTATCGATTTTTCGACTTCTTCCATGTGAAACTCGTATTCACTAATTTCCCTTAACATTTCCCATTTATGGATCACAATGTTGGCCAACACACCAAAATTCTTCCGACTCAAAGCGTCCGCAACTGCGTTAGCTTTGCCCGGATGATACATTAGTTCAAAATCATAATCCGCAATAAACTCCATCCACCTCCTCTGTTGCATATTCAGATCTTTTTGTGTGAAAAGATACTTTAGCCTCTTGTGATTTGAATATACCTCAAACTTTTCTCCATAGAGATAATGTCTCCAAATTTTCAATGCGAACACCACAGCCGCTAGTTCCAGGTCATGAGTTGGGTAATTCTTCTCATGCACTTTTAGTTATCGCGAGCCATACGCCACTACCTTCTCGTTTTGCATCAACACACAACCTAACCCTTCTCCCGAGGCATCACAATACACTTGGTAGCCCTGCTCTCTCTCCGGGATGATTAATATTGGAGCCGAAGTCAATCGTGCCTTTAGCTCTTGAATTGCCTTCTCACAACCTTCATCTCACTCAAACTTGACTGCCTTACATGTCAGTCGCATCATAGGACTCGCCAACTTGGAGAAATCCTTTATAAACCTTCGGTAGTATCTAGTCATCCCTAAGAAGCTTCTTATCTCAAAAACATTTTTGGGTTTTTCCCATTCCATAACAGCCGTAACTTTGCTTGGATCGATGGCTACTCCTGTTTTAAAAATAACATGGCCAAGGAACTTTACTTCCTTCAACCAAAACTCGCACTTCCCTGCTTTTCCAAACAATCGATGCTCCCTCTTTGTTTGTAAAACAATCCTCAAGTGCTGCTCATGTTCCTCCTCACTCTTGGAGTAAATCAGAATGTCGTCCACAAATACTACCATAAACTTGTCCAAGTGCGGATGGAACACCCTATTCATTAAATCCATGAATACCGTAGGTGCATTTGTCAACCCAAATGGCATCACCACAAACTCGTAATGTCCATAACGGGTTCAAAATGCTGTCTTCGCCATATTTTCTTTCTTTACTCGCAATTGATGGTAACCTGATCTCAGATCTATCTTTGAGAAGCAGCGTGCACCCTTCAATTGATCGAATAGGTCATCAATTCTCGACATCTGATACTTATTTTTGATGGTCACTTGATTAAATTTTCGATAACCAATGCACATCCGCAAAGACCCATCTTTCTTCTTTACAAACAACGCCGGTGCTCCCCATGGAGAAGAGCTCGGCCTTATAAACCCCTTGGACAACAATTCCTTAATTTATATCTATAACTCTTTCAACTCCACTGGTGCAAACCTATATGGAGTCAGAGAAATTGGTGCCGTCCCTGGCATCAAGTCAATTGCAAATTCCACCTCCTTTTTTGGCGGCAACTCAGCAAGATCATCAGGGAACACGTCTGAGAATTCTGCTACCATTCGCGGTAGTTTCTTACCTACTTCTTCCTCTTCTGCACTCGCAATCATCAAGGAGCACAACTGGCTACTCACTTGATCCACTGTTCTTACCAAAGGAACAACTACTTCATCTCCTCGTTTCCCTTCGAACATCTCCTCTTTTCCATCATACGCCAATAAGGACACTTTTCTCCTATAACAATCTAAATTTGTGCGAAACGTCCCTAACCAATCCATTCCTAAAATAACATCGAACCCCTTCATGTTCAATACATTGAAATCGAAAAAAAACAAGCTTTCCCCAATTCGTACCTCACATCCTCGGCAAATCTCACCTAGCATGCACCCACTACCTCCGGGTGTCGACACATTTAGAGAAGTCCTCAAATTCTCTACCTCAAGACTTAGAGAATAACTAATTTCTTGGATATGAATGAATGCGATGCACCCGTATCCATCAATACCCTAACCCAAGTATTAAACAACAAGGCGTTACCTCTTAACACAGAAGCATCACCACCCGGCGCCTCCACCGCTTTCCCTTTCTCTCCAGCTTCAGTTGTTGCGTCAAGCGCAAAGACACGACCTTGCGCGCCTGTCCTAGATCCTTCTCCAATCTGAAGACCTCGCGCCACGTTGCCTTTGGAGCCTCCGCCTCCTCCTTGCCTCACGAGATTCAATTGCATGATCCCCGAATGTTGTGATTTTGATGCCATCTGACTAGTCGTAGTCATGACTACATTGTTTGGTGATGGGGGTGTGATGATCATCACACCCCCATCACCAAACACCACACTACATTGTCGGGCCATATGTCCAGCTTGGCCGCATCGGAAGCACGTAAAAGCGCCTCCACCTCTTTGCACCGAAGCCGTCGGCTTCTCATTCTTCCTCAGCGGGCAATCCCGCTTCCTATATCCTGGCTGATTGCACTAAAAATAATTCCCCATCAAGTTGAGGGATTGTCCCACCGAACCACTGCCGCCACTCGAACGGAAAACATTCCCTCCAACAATCGAAGGTAGCGAACTTCCAGATGAAAACACCAGCCCCGTTCCCTTATGTTTCTTCGGAGCGGGCCTACTCTTGCTTCCTCCGCCCGCCCGCCCTTACGACATCCCCTCCCTTAGTCGCCGATTCGCGGCCAGGGCCATCTCAACAGCTCTCGCTGATTCCAGCAACTCTGAGAAGATACGGAACCTCATTGCCGCAACCTTCTCCTTGATAGCCGGTCTTAACCCTGCCTCAAAGCGCTTGCACTTCTGCTCATCAGTTAGCGCTAGGTTCTCAGCAAACCTTGCCAATGCTGTAAACTGAGTTGCATATTGGTCCACAGTCCGATTTCCTTGGAACAGTCGTTCGAACTCGTTCCTTAGACCATCCCGAGCCGTCTCCAGAAAATACTTCTCCAAGAAAGCCCTTCGGAAATTTTCCCATCCTTCTCCCATCGTTGGGCTCGCCAATCTCCACCAGTATCGGGCGTCTCCTTAGAATTGAAACACCACAAAGGAGACTCTCAGGTCTTCTTCGACTATCTGTAATGTGTCCAATCGCTGGGTCACCTGCTCCAGCCATTCCTCGGCAGCTATAGGATCAAGCGCTCAAGCAAACGTTGGTGGCCTTAACCGTTGAAATTCCCTCATCGCGGACGTTTCTCGAAGTTCCGGTTCATGCTGCCCCTCTCGTGCTACATCAGACAATTCTCTCATAGTAGCGATCATTGTTGCAAAGAATTCTTATGCCTCATCTCCGTTTCCAGCAATTCTAGCTAAACATTAACGAACCAAATTTTACTTATTATTCTCTTTCTCGTTCACAACTTATTCGTTCGCATATTCCTTTTCCGGAGCTTATTTACCATCATTCCCTCTTGGTTCTCCTTTCAGCCTTACATATCTCAATATGATTTCAATATTTATAAAACAATAAATCACATCATCATGAAAACAGTAAAACAATTAGTATTCAATGCTCCTAGCCTGGGTATTCCTTATTTCCCACTAGCCCTTATAGCCCATTCTTTAACCTCAATCATTATTCAACCCAACCCTTAGGTCCGAGCGTCAAACTTATGCTCTAATACCAAGCTGTGGGGCCATAACCCGGTCTGTCTCATCATAAACCGGGTCAGTTCCTCCATGGTGGAAAACTCGAGCAAACTCTACTAATACTAAAGATGGATTATGGATCGTGGAGTTTTATCTTCCAATTATTCTTAAAGCAATGTCACGAATAATGTCCTCAGGTCTAATTCCATTCTTATCTTTCCTTATTGCCTCACACAAACATAAAGCTTCTTTTTTTTATATACTTTTATTTGTCTCGTAAGGTGCGCCAGGTTAAGCATAAAGCTAAACTGCGCCAGTCGTTAAAGAAACCTATGTTTCGATAAGTTAATAACATTTATCTTTCCATTAGACATCATTGCTCTCAATCATCGTCAATAGTAAATCTTTCATTCATTCATTCATAACAGTCTTGATACATAGTCTCGACAATCCCCCTTACATTACTCGAAGTAGCGACAGTCCCAGCTATCTTAACATTGCTCTCAACAACCAAAAAGAAAAGAAAAGAAAAGACACTTAGTTGAGATGCGCTAGATCCACGTAAGGATCATGTTTTTTAAGGATCTGTCGCAGAAACCTCACTCTGGGAATATGGTATATCAACTAAATAAAAAATTGCGACAAACGACAAGACTTACTACCAGTCGCAAGATATATAAATTATTACACCAATGACTCAAGACAAAACTAAATATACTATTTAGAATAAAACTCAATGCTTCCATCACTATTACGACTGCTCCCCACCTGAAAATGGTAAATCAACTATCGGGATAAGCCATGACTCAGTAGGGAAACATAAGTATTACCCGGCTATATGTAATGCATCACAAAGGGATTCAATACACAACTCTTATAAAAAGTGAATAAGAATTGTAATACATTCAGTCGCATAAATAGAGTCCTTTTATAACACATTACAATAACCTTCAAATTTTCTCATAAACATGTTCTCGCAATCATAAAGCGCACTCGAGACTTCGGCTCAACAAAAGAAAAACAATGTCCATATAGTCCGCTATTCTTGGGACCCAGTCCCCGCAGGTCGCGACTCTAGCACACTGGAACTTCAGGGGCTTTATACCGTCGGTCCGACAACCGCTATTATGATAGTTGTTTCGAGCCTTTCACCCAGGAGGACATCATGTCCCAACTTGCTCATCCTTCGCATATGACATTATTTTCAAAACCTTGTCCCAATCTCATTCACAAATTTCACACGCCAAATACCTTGGCTCATAAACAAGGTTTTAAAACCAACTTTCAGAATATTGAAAACACTTTTATGCTTTCATAAATCGTTTCTCAAACTCTCAACCCAGTTCATCATCAACCCATGAAATCATTTACAAAATCATGGAAAACACACATATAAAATGCTTCACAAAACCTGAAAATGATATTGAGATATTCAACCCACAATTTGGTACACACATATACACGTTCAGTATAGAAATTCCCCTACCTCAATGATGATTTCAAGCTTGTTCTTCAGTTCTTTAACTCTTCGTTCTAAGTCTCTTTCTCTTTTAAATCGTGAGATTTCTTAGCTTGGCAAAAGTCTCATACCCGAGACCCTCATGGGGTATTTATAACGTAGGTTTATTATTACTTTATTCTTGTTTCACTCATTACTAGTCACGTGGGTCTGCCCTCAAATCTTGCTAAAATCTTACTTTTTCTGCCACATGTGTTAGCGTTTACACTTACTTTCCGCTTTTGTTGACTTTTCAACATTTGCGTTCACACTACAGCTCACTCGCTACTTATAGCTACGATTGATCACCCGCACTTAAGAAACCTGTGACTCTTTGGTCTTCTGCTAAAGATGCGCCAGTTTTCATAGTGTATGATCAGCCGTATCTATAAGTAGTCATAATTCTATTCTAACTAGTCTCAGGACTAGTTTCACTAGTCGCGCCAATTAAGTCTTTCGATTTCTCAACTTGCAATTGCTTAATGTTTGAACCTTTCCTCTGACTCAAATTAGGTTTTTATCACACTTAAAATCGTCTTTACTCATCATTTTAACCGACTTATGTTTAATTAACTAAGGTTTTCCCTTAATTACAAGCTAGGGCCGTTGCAGGATTTCCTTATGAAATTCCCGTAGACCTTCGGATCGTGACTTAACTTGAGACATGAGAACTTGTTGAGACTTGATTGAGTATTCCATTTTTATTAAATAAGATGGCATGTTAAAAGGTTTTGAAAGAATACTTAATTCAAGGCTTCCAAGGCTTTTGGTTGAGGTATTTAAAGAGTGTGTAAAATTATTGTTAAAGGCTTTTCATTCTCTTGTTTTAAGGATATTACTTTAAGGCCTTGAAGAGTTTTATTGTATTACTGTCGTGGATTTAGTTCTTGATTCTTATTTCTTGAAGTCCAGGGATGCACCATTAAGGTATCTCTGGCCATGTTAGGGTTTGCCCTTCGGGGTGACTATGGATATTCATAACGACCTTACGTCTTCCGCTAGCTATGGAGGACTAGGACGGTTAAGGCTAGGATGTACTGCCGGTTAGCCACCCGGGGTGTATGCCTAGTTTGTTGGGATCCCTGGGATGTGATGATATGGCACTGAGTTACTTGTTATACTTGGATTTATACTTATGTTATTCTTGGATTTATACTCGTTATACTCAGATTTATACTTGGATTTACACTTGTTACACTTGATTTATACTCAAGTTATACTTGATTTTACACCTGGATTTATACTTGAGTTATACTTCGGTTTACCCTTGATTTATACTTGGTTTTATTCTTGTTATACGTGAACTTATAATTGGGTTTATACTTGATACACTTGGGTTTATACTAGGGTTTATATTTGTTTTTCAACTTGGACTAGGTTTTGTACAACTTATTATACTATATTTCATCCTTGAGTTCATTTTAACTTATAATTGTCTCTAATTTTGGGAAATACATTACCGTTGTTTATTCTTGTGAAAAGACTTATGTTTTTAGACCAGGCATGACTTCTTTTGTATTCATTACGGCTTGCTAGATTTGATTTATTATTTAGAATCCTATTTTGAGTATTATGTTTTTAACTGGACACTTTACCCATACTCAGTCTTTATGACTGACAGTGTTACACTGTGGGTTCAGGTACACCCTTGATGAGTTTGAGTTGGATGCTGAGGAGGGACGACGTCACGCCTCTAGGATTTTCTGTTTTTTCTTATATTAAGTATTCCACCATGATTTTTGAGACTTTCGTTGTGTGTATAAGACTTCTGTTGTGCGTATAAGATTTCCGTTGTTTTATGTCTTGGTGTTAGGTGATTTGTTTTAGACTTGAGTTGGACCCATATGCTTCAATGACCCGTGGACTGGTTTCACGGGTTATCGCCATTACGGTTTGGGTGTTATATTTGTAGTATCTGCGCGGTTCATTTCTTTTGGGAACGTACCTAGTCAACCTTAGATAGTTGACTTTTATCATAGAGGTTTAATTGAGGTGTCGTCCTGGCATCTACGGTATGTGTTTATTTCTTGTCTATAGACTAGTGTTGTTTTGCATGTTATGTTTTCTGTCGATAGTATGATAAGTGTTGATATCGGGGGAAATTCCCCTCGAGACACGTGGCCAAAAGGTCCGAGATTAGATCGTCCGGCCCGAACCGGTCAAACCCGAGCCCTCGGTCAAGTCCGGTCAAATCTGGTCAACCCTGCTCAAACTTGGTTAAACCCAGTCAACCTCGGTCAACCTCGGGAAAACCCGACCGAACTCGTCCAGAAAAATTCCCCATCTTGCTATGAGCGCGTGGGCGCAAATGGTTCATCAATCGGAGTTAAAATGAGCTCAAACAGGCCTCCTGAAGTTTCTCGTGCGGATCGGTTTGCGTGCTCGGTAACGTGCTCGATAACGGGCTCGGTATGCTAGGTTCGGTAACGGGCTCGATATGCTAGGCCCGGTATGCTAGGCTCGGTTATTCTCTCTCCTCCCTTGCCTATAAATAGTGGCTCAACGTCTTATTTCCACACACACATTTTTAGGCTCAAACTTTGGCCATTCATCTTCTCCATTGTCACGCCCGAACCACCGCTCGGCCAACCGACCGTATAACCGACCCTGTCACCGAACATCACGCCCGGCTCCGGCACCGACCAGCACGCCCGGCTCCGGCACCCACCAGCACCCTCGACAACCTTCCTTCATTGTCATGCTCAGCTGCATCCTCCATTGTCATGCCTGGCAGCCACACTGTCACCACCATAGTCACGCTCGGCAATCACCCTCGGTCAGTAATTCCATCATCACCCTCGGTCATCACCTCTATTGATACGCCCGGCCGGTCGCTCGGTATTTCACCCCACCGACTCGCCCGGTGTTTTATCTCATCGATTCCCTCGGTTCTCCTCTCTCATTGTCACCCTCAGTTCTCCTCTCTCATGGACACGCTCGGTCGGCGGCTCGGTAGGATGCGCGGTCGGCGGCTCGGTCGGCTCTTCCATCGAAACCCTCGGCCAATCCACCATTTTACCTTGCCTGGCTCTCTTGTTTCACCATTGCTGCTGTTGTGTTAATTCTTGAAGGAGATGAAGACTTGGTTCTAGATCCAGTTAATGAAACATTCGGTCAACATCGTTAATTGGATTGGGCCACTCATTTTGGGCTAGGCAGAATATGTTTATGGGCTTGGGTTATTAAGACAATCATAGGCCATTTAATTTGACCTATAGGAATTTCGACTTGGAAGATTGTGATTTCAATTGGGCTTTGAACCTGTTAGGATTTGATTGTTAGGTTTTGATGATGCATATTTGATTGTTTAGTTAGTTAAATGAATGATCATTAGAACC
>JAOWBR010093249.1:0-24110 GCA_028571145.1 Dionaea muscipula
GACACACAAAAACGTCTCAGATCAGAAGAGTAACATCTATAGTCCTTCTAAGCATGGGAGTAACCCAGGAAAATATAACGTAAAGATTTAGGGTCAAGTTTGGTGAGGGTGGAGCGGATATCCCGGACATAACAGGTACATCCAAAGATACGAAGGGGAATAGGATGAAGAGGGTGCAAAGAAGTGTCCGGGAAAAGAATACGAAGAGGAATCTCCTCGTGTCCTGATGGCATACCGTTTATCAAGTAGGCGGTTATTAAGACAACCTCACTGCAAAACATCTTGGCCTTGGGTACACTCATACGAAACATCAAAGCTCAAGTCACTGATAGGAGATGACGATTTTTACGTTCAACAACATTATTTTGTGGTGGTGTAGCAGGAAAGGAGGACTCATGGTGAATCTCATGAGTGGTCATAAATGTGGTAAAGGAAGTGGATAAGTACTCCCGGGCATTATTACTCCTGAAGGTGCGTATAGATAATGAGAATTGTGTGTATTTCAGCATAAAATGCAGTAAAGATAGAGAACAACTCTGAACGATTCTTCATTAAAAACAACTATGTCATTCGTGAATAATCATTTACAAACGACACAAAATAGCGAAAATCTGCCTTAGACTCGACTGGACAAGGACCCCACATCTGAATGCACTAGCTCAAAAGGAGCACACGCTCGTTTATTAACTCGAGACCTATAGGATACCCTATGATGTTTGGCAAACTGATAAGACTCACAAAAAAGATCAGGTAAAGACTGAACCTCAGGGCAGAAACACTTCAGACTAGAAAGCGTAGGATGACCAAAACGATAGTGGAGATCCAAGGCAGTGGTAGAAATATTAGGAAAGGTAACAAATGGTGACTTTGCCTCCAGCACGTAGAGTTCTCCTGACAAGCGTCGACCTGTACCAATAGTTCTCTTTGTCACAGAATCTTGAAAAATACAAGAATCACCAGAAAACAAAAACATGATAGTGGTGAGTTCGAGTCAGAGCACTAACAGATACTAGGTTGACAGAGAGAGTGGAAATATATAGAACAGTGGATAATGTGAGAATAGAGGTAAGAGGAATTACCCATATCCCTTTGACTGGGATACAAGTGTCATGCACAATCCGAACATCGAGGAAGTGGGCGAATAACCATGCATCATATTTAGTGAACCAATCATATGGTCAAATGCACCGGTATCAATGATCCACTGGCGAGGGAATGCAGAAAGATAAACAACTAAGTGGGCAGAATATACATGTGGAGCCGAAGAGGTCTGAGCATGAGTATGAGAGAAGTCATTATCAGGAGTATGGAAAGAATCTGGCCTAGAAGAAGTTACATTAGCAGACTGAGGAACAAAGGGTTTGCCATGTAACTTGAAGTACCTATCTCGAATATGACCAGGGGCCTTGCAATAAGAATAAATAGGTCGGCGATCAGGAGCATTGGTAGCAGTGGAGGAAGGACGACCATGAAGCTGATAGCAAGTCTCAATAATATAGCTGGGACGCTGGCAATGAGTGCAAAATGGACTATCTCCCCTTCTACCCTAGCCACGGCCACGGGACCCCCTCGAGCTAGCAAGGGCGACACGATCACCACTAAAAGGACTAGGGTCAGAAGATGGCCGGATAGCTCTGTTGGCCCTAGAAAAGGCCTCAGTGAAGGAAGTCTCCTTGCTAGCTAGAATCATGTTCAGAATGTAGACCATTGAGGAAAGCCATAGTAAACAGCTGCTTATGCTGCTCACGCATCTTCACCACATTCGCACTGATCGGCATCAGAATGTTAAACTCTTGACAGCTTCTTATGAGAAACAAAGTAGTCATTCAACGATAAATCACGCTGATGAGGACAAAAAAGAGATTGAGAAACATCATGTAAACGGTTCATATTGTCCTTACCAGAATACAGAACAACTAGATAGTCCCAAAGTTCCTTAATAGAATCACAATGAGAAACCAAAATAGAGACTCGAGGCTCCATCGAGTTAATCATTCTAATGTAGAGACGGGCATCGTCTCTCGCCCACAATTTAGCCTTCAATGGCTCCTTGGCATCGCTCGGACTCTCTTCAGTAAGGTGATCCTCCATTTCCATACCCTGAATGGCAAATAAGACTATCTTCTTCCAATGAAAATAATTCTCACCATCTAAGCGTTGATGAATAAGCTTCGTGGTGACTGGAACAACCTCAGGAATGCCTGCCTTAAACTCACTATTTTCCGAAGTACCTGTCATAATAAATATCAGATAAGGAGGAATCACCAACTAGTAAGGGATTGCATTCACAAACCCGGAGGGGCAGCATCATAAAACCAGTGGCCATTTCAATACTCAGAATCTCAAACTAACACATGTTACCAAAGGAACTTGAATAACACAAAAATGGAAGCGAATCAGCTCCAACCACAGAAGGGAGAATGGACCGGTGAAAGGAGGCGAACATTCTGTGCAGAGAGAAGTCTATGGTGCATGAGGCAGCACGTGAGGCCCACGCGCGGCAACTCTGGGTGGCGCATGTGACGACGTCAGGGAGAATGGTCAGGTCTCCGGTGAGCGACTTGCAGCCCTCTACCTCCCTAGGTGGTCAGTCGTTGAAGGAAATGAAGATTGGAGGCTCAATATCCTTGCTCCTTGCGGCGACGAGTCGGAGCAACGCTGGTTGGAGGGGGGCTATCGGAGCAATGTTGGCTGGTAGGTCCACCACCACGGTGGTCGTCAGCCACTGGACTATCTTGGGCATTGGTTGGTCGGTAGAAATATGTGGTGGTTAGGTGGTGATGAGCTGGTCAAGGCTGGTGGCTAAGGTTTTGACTGATGACGGTGGTGTTTGCAGTTTGGGTTTTGAGGGATCCATTAAAGGAGCTCTGATACCATGTTGACAAATTAAAATGAAGAAATGAGAAGGCTCAACTCCAAAGTGAGGCTAGGGGCATTCTTTATATATATGGGTTATATTGGGTTATACAAAAAGTAAAACAATGAAACCTAGCCCAATTTTATGGCTAACTCAAGCCCAATAGTAAGTCTAACTTAATATTCTCAACACATCCTATAAAATATTATTTTAATTCTCTTTGTGTTTTTTAATATTTACTTTATATGATAAATTATGTGATTTATTTTCACTTCTTTCATTTTTTCATTTATTCTTTTCTTTGCATGTGATTTGTTCAGTTTATGTTTGATATTGATATTATCTTATTTTTAGAATTTTTTTTTTTGCTTTCTATGAGATTTTATTTTAATGCTTTCTTTTTCTTTTTCTTTTTCTGATTGGACCACGTGTGTGTTTCATGCTTTTCTATTTTTAGATTTTGTTGACTTTAAATAATAGCATTTTTCACCCAAGGGTATAATGAAAAAATAGTACTTTGATCTCATCCTTTACATTGCAATTAAACATGAACTTAAGATTAATTATCTCAATCCCATCATTTAATCCTAATACATAGGTTAATAGATTGGATTATTCTAGGTAAAAGAAATTGTGATCTAATTTGGTAGTTGCATCGAGTTGATATGATACTAATGGAGCGTTTATTTGGGTCAGAAAAGTACATAATGAAGTAGAACATTTCCCTTTGAGTCTAGAATGATAATGCTTCCTCTAGTCAACGATAAATGGCAGGCGTCTAACTGTTCATGTGATGCAATGCATATGTACTGATGGGTGGTTAAGTCATGCTAATTGAGTGGGAGACTGGGAGTATGTCACAAGTTTTAGTTAATGAGTGGTTCCATGTAGATATTGCAGAAACCCAGCATTTCCATAGTACTCTTCCTGGATGGAGTGTCCTTGTAGATTCTAGCAGTAAGATACTATAGTACTGTTTAATTACATATATCCTGCGCAGTGGGTATAAAATGTTATGAGGCATTAATCTAGCTTGTAGTTGTTTGATGATGATGTCTTAGAGGTTACTCATGCTTACTTTGTTAACTAAAAGGAAACTTTGGGGCTACACCTCCACATTTGTTACTGTTAAACCAATTGCATAGTTTGTTGAAGGATTGTTCAACATGATGTAAGGATAAAAACAGTGATTGAAATTGTTGTGCGTTAAATTCTCCAACCCAAATAATATTTTTGCCTCTCTCTTGACGCAAATGCAAACCGAAGCAAAGATATAGCATGAGGGTTGTGAAAAAAATCTATGTAATTGTTCATTACATAGTGTCCCATCATATTCCCCATTGGTTCTTTCCCTTTGTCGCGAGAGGCCTTTCCTCACAAAATTGTGTTATTCTGCTTCTCTTTATTTTTTGCGACATGATTGATAAAAAAAACCAAAAGTTCTTTATTGATAACAGACAGTTGAAAGAGAAATGAGGGGCATAAAATGAGGTTCTAGGGACATGTGAAATGGAGATCGTCTAATGCGCTTGTCACAAGATGTTAGGTAATAGAAGAATAGAAAAATTTTAACCAGGTAGAGGACCACAGACAGACTATGATGGACAATCTTGCATATCATGAACTAAGAGCATGACCGCCAAAGGGTTGGATGGTATCCACAAATCCAAATAGCTTTCCCTTTTAGTTGGGAAAGGCTAATTTAGGATGGTTTGGATTTTACAATATGCAAACCTTGCTCTCGTTCACATTGGTTGTGATATGCTTGTTTCCATGTTCATTGCACTGCTACCTAAACTGAGAAGCTTTTGTATGTCATTATTTTGTGCTATCTGAAAGTTCATATATCATGCACCAGGCGCTCTCAAGCAAAGCTGCCTACCAGAGGCAGAAGGAATGGTTACAACATGCAAAGACACGCAGTGCTCGACACAAGATTATGAAGGTAAGCTTTTGCCATTTATTTTTAGATTTTCAGTCATAACTGTCTTCTTAATTCCATCCCTTACTTTGCTTAACCTTTCCATGTTTAGTTTTTACGAGAGCAAGCAGCATTATCTGCGGCAGAAATTACATGGGATTCTGTGACAGACTTATCTGCTGATTCTGAAAAGGAGCTAGTAGAGGTGCCATCAGAACTTTTTTGGGGTACCAAGCCAGAATTTGGTAACATCAGAAGGCCATTGACATCCTCCGAAGGTTCAGAAGATCTCCATCTTCAGAATGGTAGTGCACATGCCCCTAATGTCAATGGCTTTCATGAGAAACATGTGGAACTTGTGAGTTTAAATCGTTGTGGGGAACTTTTCACACACGTAAATGGTATGGTGAGGTTGATGCATTCGTATGACACAAGGTTCAAGGAACTTGTGCCTGGCTTTGAAACTTGGCGATCCAGCAAGGTTGCTGCTTGGCACAGTCATGAAGGGCATTCCATCCAATGGCTATCTGTTGTTTGTGTTGATCGAAGAGGTAAACTTTCAGTCCATAATATTGGTCTCCAGGTACTAAAAATATGCTATCTTGTGTGGTCTACTGGGCCAGTAACGGGTTGTAGGAATGGGGATTATGATTTGTTTTAAAAAAGATAGGAAGTGATGATTGACTCAGAAGAATGTTTGCAAGTGGTTAACTAGGGAATGCTTGTATGTCCAAATTCTTGAAATACTGAAGTTTTCAACTACAAGTCCTGTGTCTCGCACATGATATGAAATACACTGTTACAGCATGTTCTTACGATAATATGGTTGTTTATGAGGAGCATCTTTCCGTAAGAAGCAGTTGTACTTGGGGAAGACATGAAAGTAGTACTAACGAATAGTTTTTTAAGTCTTAGTATTAGTTAGAAGGTTGATAAATTGAAAATATTATATTACGGAGGAAAAACTGAATAGCTAACATTAAGGAGAGATGGAAGCCAGAGTTCCTATTGCAATAGTTCCCATGTTCTTTTTTTATGTTGCTGCAATGCTGCAAGCTGATTTTAATGACAAGACAGTTGTATGCGGAAATGATGAATATGGACAAAATTTCCCTAATTTTATTTACACTTGAGTCTTTTTGTAGGCATTTTCTTTGTTTTCTCCTGGCTGCTCTTTTGTGCTGGTAAAAAGATTTGATCATCATCAATCAGTTTACTTATGCTTTAGGACGGATTGGATCTCTTGGACAATAATGAAACCTTTATGCTTCTTTACTACATTATGCTAATCAAGTGTGATCATCATTATCATTCTTATGACCAAATCTCACTAGGTGGGGTCAGCCACATGTATCCGTTAGGATACATGCATAGGGATCCGACAAGTGTGATCAAGAACCTTAACTACTTCCCTTATACCATGCCGATTTTTAACAGAACTTGTTTTAAGGATCCTGTAGAACATTTGCTAACCATATTTTTATGTAAGATAAGGGTGATTGAAAGATATGATACTTTTACTTGTGTGCCTATAGCAAGAATTACCTAAAACTTAGTAAGCTTCTCTATAAGCTATGAATTCATCTAAAAAGAATTAGTATTGTATCAATTCGGCTACCCTTTAGCATTTAGTTTATAGTTTTTGGGTATCTTGTTGAAGAAAATATAGATAGATTTCATAGCAATGGATGACATGCACTTGTAATAGCTTCTGTTGTGAGAGAAGGGTAGTTTTGATATTTTATATGTGTACTATATAAACCCTTGAGTAATGAGAATGAGTTAAGCCTTCCAATTAACTCTTTGAACATGATATCAGGAGGGAATGCTGGACTACCAACACTAACCACCACCACCTAAGCCGGCCAACCCCAGCCTTTTCCAATCACTACCCATAGCTGCCACCATTGCCAAAGGACTACCCGGAGGCCGACGACCCTAGAGGAGTAGGTCCCAGGCTCCGACAACCACCTTGGACGGCGGCAACTCTCTTCCTCTCCTTCCTACGGTGGCGTCTAGTGCCGAACACCACTGTTGGCCATGATTTTTCATGGTTTGGCTTCATATGATGATAGAGCTCCCTCAGATCTATAGTCCATTTTGACCGGTTGACGATTCTCCCTCCCACGCGCTCTCACGCACCACCGCAATCTCCGGCGCGTGACCGTCCTCACGTGTCATCGCCAATTCGGCCAAAAAATCCAGAATGTCCTCGTGCTAAACCTTTCTTCCTCTTGAGATAGTGGCGTTTTCCTTCGTCTTTAGTATGCTTTGCCTTGTCCAAGATCCGCTTTCTACATGATTTGCTCCTTTGTTTGCTCTTATGTGCTTGGGGTGTTGAATTATCCAAGCTGTGATATACGATTGAGCTCATTCATTAAGGCTCATTGTTCTAGTTTTCTTATCGATGTTTCTTGGCTGTGTCATTCTTTGTGGGATGGATTTGTTTCAGCAGAGTTATTCATCAGCTATTGTTGTTCAGTCAGCTCAATCAGTCGTGTATTGTTCTTCTCCTTGCAGTTAGATTATTGATTCTTGATTTCGAGGCATCTAATTATATGATCGGATCTCTGAGTTTGTTGTGTGACTATTCTTCTACCTCGTCGTATCCTAACGTACGGGTTACTGATGACTCATATGCATCGGTTCGAGGAGTGGGGACAGTTCCCCTTTCTCCCATATTGACCATTTCTTCAGTTCTTTACTTACCTGATCTTCCTTTGTGCTTATTATCTATCAGTGCATTAGCTTGAATTCATCACTGTCGTGTTATCTTTGGCGCTAGTTCTTGTGAGATTCAGGATCTTTCGACGGGCAAACCTCTTGGTAAAGGTTGTTGCTCCTCTGGAGGATTTTATGTATTGGATATTGGTCCATCTAGTATGGCTTATTCTGGGGTTTCCTCTACCATTCGTGATCTACATAATCGTTTGGGCCATCCATTTCAAGAAATTATGCCCTAAAGCTCAATCGGTGTCCCAACTATTTTATGAGTCGTGTCAGTTTGCTAAGCATCACAGAATCACATATCTGCCTCGGAGTGATACACGAGCTTCTACTCCTTTTGAGCTGGTTCATTCTGATATTTGGGGGTCGTGTCTGGTCCAATCCTGCGCCGATTTCCGTTTGTGACATTTGTGGATGATTATTTCCGCATGATATGGTTGTACTTGTTAAAGTGTCAGCCTGAACTATTCTTTTGTCTTCACTGTTTTTTTTTACCTGTTCTATTCTCTGAGCTATTCAGACAATTTTTTACCTGTCCGTATTTTCCACAGTGATAATGCAAGGGAATACTTCTCTTTGTTTACTAATTTTATGCGTGAGTGTGGGATGATTCACCAATCTGCTTGTTCAGATACCCCTCGTCCAAATTTGGTTGCTGAACGGAAGAATCGTCACTTGTTGGGGGTCATTCGTGTTCTTATATTCCAGACTCAAGTGCCAAAGATGTTCTGGTGTATATTTGATAAATCGGATGCCTTCTTCTGTTCTTTAGGGAAGATTCCCTATCTCGTGTTATTCCTTTATCAGTCTATGCATCCATTGCCCTTGAAGCTCTTCGGGGGTGTACATGTTATGTACGAAACATTTGACCCGACCTTACGAAGCTTGATCCTCGGTCTTTGCGATGCATCTTTTTGGGCTATTCCCGCACACAGAAGGAGTATCGATGCTATTCTCCTGATTTACAGTGTTTCTGTGTCTCTATCGATGTTGTGTTTGATGAGGCAGTGTTCCCTTCCTCTTCCTCACCTGGGTGACCATCCGACTCTTCATCCGTGGATGATATTCTTGTCTATGAATTGGTTCCGATTGTATCGATTTCTCCGCCAGCTTCACCATCGATCCCCTCATCGATTCCTCCACCAGTTTCTTCATCTGATCCACCCGTTCCTCTACCACTTCAGGTGTATATTCGCGGCCATCATCCTATGATTTCTCGGGGCTCTGTAGATGCCCCTGAGCTGACTTGTGCTCCATTGTCATTGGATTTCTCACCTGTTGCTTCTCTGCCATCAGATATAGCAGATTTAGATGTTCCTATTGCCTTGTGTAAAGGTCAGCGGAGTTGTGTTATGTATCCCATGTCTGCTCATATTTTCTATGCTAGAGTCTCATCTTCTTTGTAGACCTTCATCTCTGTTCTCGACTCCATTTCCATTCCTCGGTATGTGTCCGAGGCTATTTCTTCACCTGGATGGAAGCAAGCTATGGTGGAAGAGATGGAGGCCCTTGAGGTAAATATTATATGGGATCTTGTTCCTTTATCTTCTGGGAAGAAGGCTATTGGTTACAAGTGAGTATTTGCTGTGAAGGTCAATCCAGATGGCTCTGTTTCTCGTCTCAAGGCTCGTCTGGTAGCCAAAGGTATGCTCAGGTATATGGTGTTGATTACACCGATACGTTCTCTCCTCTAGCTAAGATGGTCTTTGTTCGTCTTCTGATTTCTTCGGATGTCTCTTGTCACTGGCTGTTACATCAACTAGATATGAAGAATGCTTTCCTTCATCGGGATCTAACTGAGGGGGTCTATGTGGAGCAACCACTTGGGTTTGTTGTTCAGAAGGAGTCTAGTTATGTTTGTCAGTTAAAGAAATCTTTATATGGTTTGAAGCAATCTCGTAGAGTCTAGTTTGGGAGATTCAACTTTGTGGTCTTGGAGTTTGGCATGCAGAGGTCGACAAAGGGCTATTCGGTATTTTACACACATTCCAGTACCGGCTCTATCTTCTTAGTGGTCTATGTGGATGATATCATTATTACTGAGAATGATAATATAGGAATTACTTTCCTGAAGAGATTTCTTCAAAGCCACTTTCAAACGAAGGATCTTAGACTTTTGAAGTACTTTCTAGGAGTTGAGGTGGCTAGTTGCAAGCGTGAGATCTTTCTATCTCAGCACAAGTATGCACTTGATCTGCTTCGAGATACCGGTATGATGGGTATAAAACCCAATGACACTCTCATACTTCCTGGAGCGAAGCTTCCACCTGAAGAAGGTACAATGTTTGATGACCCAGAGCGATACATACGGTTGGTAGAGAAACTGAATTATCTCACCATTACACTTCCTGATATTGTGTTTTTTATGAGCGTTATGAGTCAATTTATGTCTGACCCTCGCACTTCCCATAAGAAAGCAGCATTGCATATCTTTAAGTACATCAATGGATACCCCAGTCGTTGCTTGTTGTATAGCAATCATGAGCATCGTCATATAGAAGAGTTTTCAGATGCGAACGGTGATCGAAAATCTACTACTGGTTATAATGTTTTCGTTGGTGGAAATTTGGTCTCGTGGAAGAGTAAGAAGTGGTCATTTGTTGTCCAATCTAGTGTCGAGTCGGAGTATCATGTACTTGCCCATGTGATTAGTGATGTCACCTATCTTCAGCAGTTACTTGAAGAGTTGAGATATTCCGCTGCTCGGCCCGTTCAGTTATGGTACGACAATTAGTCTGCGATTCATATTGCATCAAACCCGATTTTTCATAAGCGGATCAAACATATTGAAGTAGACTGTCAATTCGTTAGAGAGAAGCTGCAGAATGGAAATATTGCGCTAAAGCATGTGAAGATTGGTGAACAATTTGGTGATATCCTAACTAAGTCTTTGTCGGGGAATTGAGTCGAGTACATATGTGATAAGTTGGACATGATCAACATCTTTGGTCCAATTTGAGGGGAAGTGTTGTGAGTGAAAGGTAGTTTTGATATTTCATGTGTACTATATAAACCCTTGAGTAATGAGAATGAGGTAAGCCTTCCAATTAACTATTTGAACAGCTTCTCTTTCTGATGATCAGACTTCTTTTTCTCATGTGCTTCTAATGCATATCACCTTCCATTACTGACTCTTTAGAGTCTGCGACTTTTTGTAGGCTCCCCCTAACAATGTTGTGGGAGAACATAAGTGGCAGTTTTGATAGTTTATCTCAAGTTTCCACATAATAAGTTGTATGGATTACAAAATGAGAATTAAAGAGCTGAATTTAGAATGAATAACGGGCCAATATCTGTAAAAATCATGTAAAGAAGTACCTATTCCTTAACATCATCAAATTTATTGCTTGTGAAAGATTGGCAAACGCCTATGCCTGCTTATTAGTTAAGGAGCCACTTTGAGCAAAGCAATGTAAATTACAGAGTTGCACACTTAGTTGAGCAGTGAGAGTTTGGGGAATGGGTTGAGCTGAATATAACCATGGTATTATAAAAGAGTGAGGCCAAAAGATTAGGATGATGTGCAAAAATCTGTACAAGATTCCACGCAGTGCAACAAAGAACCCATTCCTCATTGTGTTAAATCTAGCCTCTTCTAACTTACCCAAGTTTTTTGTTTATGAAGCAGAAGTTGTTTATCCTATTTGTTTGACATAAGAAAACTTACTTTATACTGTTAGACAATAGATTATGAAAAACATTGATGACTTGCAATTCAAATACAAGAAAACTTGCACAATGAGTCAATGACACAATTGGGCACCATGCTGTAACTTTTACATATAATGGTTACTTTTAGATAAAATTGTTACTTTTAAGATATAATGATACTTTTAGATCGATAATTGGGGAGGTTGATCTTTGATCATATTGTATGCTGGTGTGCATCAACCAACAATAATTGTCTGATCATTCCAGTTGATTCCTAATGGTACTTTTCTGTGGTTACTGGTGAGCTTGCAGGCATGATGGCTGATGTCACTAGAACATTGGCTGGTATCTCAGTGTGTTCCTGTGTGGTGAGCGTTGGCAATGTGCCCTTGTACCTCTAGACGGTTATTCATAAGAGTGAAGTTTTAACTTGTTCATACACCTTGTCATTGTCACAGGCTGAAATGCATAGAGGGAGCCGGATGACAGTCATGTTGTTTCAGATTGAAGGGAGCTTGGAGGATTTGGTACTATCACTGTCGTCCATCTGAACTCATTTGGATTACTTTTTCATGGCTAACTATAAGGTGCAATTTTCTTACAGGTCGATGCTTGCTTGAGGATTGATCTTGTACATGGTGTTCTTGAGTGGTCTATGGGGTGTAGTTGGATGCACTCTTTCGAGGATCAGAAATTTCTTGAATGTTAATTCCATCAGAGAAAATGATGTATTCATCTGCTGCCAGTTTGCCATGAAATTTTGGCTCACACCATGACTTCCTACTTAAAGCATTGTCTTGACTGTTGTTTGGGAGTGAAGAGTTGTCCTTGGTGATGCGTCTGGTCCTGGTTCTTCTCAAAGATAAGTTTTGAGCATTTATTTTCTTCAATTGATATTCACATTTTCTTCAATTGTCGAAGGCATGGCTCCTCTGTACATAGAAGAGTACTACTGATTAGCACCGATAGGGAAGTAAATGTATACGTGGTTTCTACTGCTCGCAAAGGATGGAGTTTCGGTTACGTCAATGCTATGATATTCAATTTCATCTGCACACATAAGTTGGCTGTCTTGTGTCAAATGTATTTTCGGTTGCAGTCGTGGCAATAGGCAAATGCTGTTTCTACGACTCTTCTCTATGTAACATCATGAATTTGTATGGGGATATCAGGTTGATTTCTTGGCGTCTTCTTGCAAGCTATGACCCACAGAAGCCTTCTTTGATGGTTAGATCTAATAGATCATCTAACCTAGATGATTCTAAGTCTAGTACGGCATTCACGGTGGGGTTCTTTTTGTTAAAAAAAAATAATTTATAACATACCAAGACAAAGCTGAAACAAGCCAGCCAATTCAAATTTCTCCTCAAGCTTTTCAATGGCACTGGTTCAAGATTTGGTAGAGAAAAGTCCATGAATGCTTAAAATTTTACTTTCTGCTTGAAAATCATGAAGACGAAATGACTTTTATGTATAGTGAACGTCACTTATTTGCGTGATCCATGGACCATGCAGGATAATAGCGTTAAGGATGCAGCTTGCAGCGACTCAATGCAATGAAAAAATGGTTACACAGCAAGAAATACGAAGCCTACGAATCTGAACATTACATGGCAATTGGCAAGCGAGAAGACAACTGGAACCAGTTCTCTAGTGGCTGTTGAACCATCCAACCCAATATCCATAAGATCATAAGTTATGGTCTTCAGAGTTACTAGAACAGATACGAGGTTAGTCTGTGCAATACAACGCTCGTGTATGATTAAAAAAGAAAAAAAAAATAAGGACAATCGGTATTTACATTTTATGAGGGAGCAAACCGGAAAAATTCTACCTCGCCTTTATAGTAGCACCACTAGAGCACGATAAATATAGTATGCTGGCTTGAGTTCTGACATTGAGACATAATAATTTCCACAATAACATAGCCCGAGATGATACAGGAACTACGGCTGATGTATGCCCACGCTCAACCAATCGCAGCATAATCTCATCTGCTTCGTCCAAGTTCCCTCCTAATATCAGCTTCTTGCTGATCTTCTCGCATAACTTTACATCAGGTACCAGATTACGATTAAACATTCTACAAGCCACTTTGTAAGATAAAAGAGGAGAAAGCCTTTATGAGCACGTGGCACGTTCGAGCATCGGTTCTTGAGGCTGTTCTCAACACCTTACCCAGAAGGTCATAAGCCTCAGAAATGTACCCAAAGCAACAGAGCTTTTCAATTACTTGATTGTATAAGGTTGTCTTGAGAGCATTTTCTCCAATAGTTTCAACAAATCTTCCAACCTGCCACTTTTGACAGTACCGATGGAAAACTGATCGGTATGTGACGGGAGTTGGAAGTATACCCCTCTTGAGCATTTCCATTGCAAGTTCAGTTGCCTCCTCGATCCTATTCAGCTTTGCCAATGCATCAACGAGCACTGTGTATGTGACAGCATCGGCGTGCTTGTTGTTAAGATACATGTCATCAAGCAATGACAAAGCACCATCCAAATCATCCTTGTTACAATACCCATGTATCACAACACTTGTAAAGTTGACGACGTTTACAGCGAGTCCTTTGCTTTTGCACTCTACCATAAACTTTTGAGCCTCATTGGCTCTGCCTTCTCTGCACAGTGACTGAAGCAGCAAGTTGAGCTCAACTGGAGTAGGGAAGAACCCTTCATCACCATCATCATCATCTCCCTCTCCCTGACCACATCACATGCCTCAAGACAATTTCCCTTCTCTACGAAAGCCGTGCATCAAGACACTGTATGTGATGGCATTTGGCGTCCACCACTCTGATTCATCAACTAGATCTCTAGCCTCAGAAGACTTGCCACTTTTGCAAAGACCACCGTTTAGCAACGCGGTGTAAGATACTGTATTAGGCTTACAACCATGCATGCTTAATTGAACATGGGCTGAATCATCTTCTTAGCATGGTTAACCTTTCCCACCCGGTAAAACCCGTCTACAATGGATTACGTATAAGTGACAACATCGGGTGTGCAGCCCTTCTCAATTAAGCATTTCATGTACAATCTCTCTTTTGCCCTGTCCATCCTATCCTCCTGACAGAATGAATGGACATGCAATGGCACTGTGACCAACCTTGGTGCTTTGATAGAGTATGAATCAGAGTATCATAAGTAAACATATCCGCCACCAAATTGCTCTCCTCCATTATCTTCATCAGCTCCTATCCGTTTCTCCCTACAGAGATAACCCACCCATTACTGTATAGTAACTCACCTTATCAGCGGAGGATCCCTTAAGAGGCATATCCTCGAATACGATTCGCATCACAATACCCTTTTATGAAGCAGTTATACGTCACATGCAACGTTTGGTTTAACGTACGCCAACAATCTGCATCCTTTCCAAAAGCTTCAATGCCTTGTCCAACCTGCTCCCTTTCAAGAGAACCATGATTGCAATATTGCATATGTGCAGGTCATGTTCAACCCCAGCCCAGCCCAGCCCAGCCAATTAAGAACCTGCATTGCATGTCTCAACTTGCTTGCTCTGCCTGCTATAAGAAATCATCACATTGCCAAAAGCCTCAGAATTGCGTACAATGCCTCTCTCAAGACCCGCCTTGCACCCTGACACAATTTAGTCTTGCTAAGAACCTCGAGTATAGCGTACTACACTGTACACAACAGAGTCATTGCGATATCGCCATTGCCTATCAGCCCAATAAAAGAAGCTTAAAGCAACCCCTTCATCTTGCAACAAGTGCAAGCCGGCATAAACTTGACGGGGATTAAGTCTTGTCAGTACGTGTCGTAATTCTCCTTCGAGCTCAGGGTTCCATCTCGACCTAAGCTCGATTAGGCGACGTGTTTCTGTCACTAACGGCTGCTTAAATTCACTCTCATCTCTTCCATCTCAAAACCCCCCCGACCACCCACACCCGTCAGCCGAGTCAGTCGGCCCCCCTGTGAAAAATTAAAATTTTATCTCGAAATAGTCGTCTTTGTAAGAAAAATCATCCGCAGAGTATGGATGATAAACGAGAAAATTAATATTGAGCAATTAAAATAATGAGAGGTATGGAAGGTATGAGATGTTGTGGTGATATTAGAAAAATATCAGGGTGTTTTGGGTATATTAAAAAGGACTAGAACTATTCTGTAAATATTATTTTATTTTTTAATATCTAGGAGCAATATCAGCAATTTAAAAAAATAGTGTGTTGCGTTTAGTAAAAAAGTGTGTTGCGTTTAGGGTATATATTTTGTCAATTACTTTAGACACACCCTTCGCTAGGGTGTGTCTAGCCCTTTTTTTTTTTTTTATCAATTTTGACCTTTCGGTAGTATACTACCGTTTTATGTGACTAAAAACGGTAGTATACTACCGTTTTGCCTCTTCCCTGCCAAAAAAATAAAAGAACGGTGTTATACCACCGTTCTGTCATTTTAACCCCCAAAATCGAGAGCTCTTCCCCTTCCTCTTCCTCTTCCTCTTCCCCTTCCCCCTTCGATTTCTTCATTGTCAACCACCGACGAGCCCTTCCTCTTCACCGACGACGATTGGCCAACCACCGACGAGGACCACCACCACCATTGACGACGATGACGACCACCACCACCAACGACAACCACCAACACCACCGACGACGACGACCACCACCACCAACGACCACCACCACCACCGAGATCACCACCACCACCGAGACCGCCGCCACTGATTTTTCGAGTTCCACCATTAATGACCGAGACCATGATAGTTCAACGACCACCACCACCAACGACCATCGGTGAGCGATTTTCTCAAATTCATTCAATTTATCCCTGATTTTGTAGATTGATTTTGTGGTATTTGTGAATTAAAACGGATGTAAATGGATTTATTGTATTTATAGGATTGAAATGGACTGAAATGTAAATTGATTTTGTGTATTTGTGGTATTTATGGATTAAAATGGATGTAAATGGATTGAAATTTGATATAAATAGATGAAAAATGATGCAACTTGAGTAAATTGAGTAAATTGAGTTGAAGAACTGTTGTTTGGATGTGTGGATTATGTTTTGATTTGAAGAAGTGTTATTTGGATGTGTTTATATGAAATTATGGTCAAAAGTGGGTTGAATTGCTCATAAAGAATCTGATGGAATTGTTTTAAATGGTGTTTTATGATGTTACGTTAGTTTAAAGATGTATTAAAGCATGTCCATGGATACTAGTCTTGTGTACATGAAATTGTTGTTTTACTTGGAGTTAGTGATGTTTAGGTTGTGTTTGCATCTTGTTATCACCTTCAAATCTTTCTACCTCTACATATTTATTATCACCTTCCAATCTTTGTAGTGTGAAAGGAATATATTTGTTATCACCTTCCAATCTTTCTACCTCTACATACTTATCAAAAAAAGCATACACCATCCAATCTTAATTTTATGTTATGCTTTGATGTTTTACAGGTTACGATGAGTAGTGAGGATCCATTGCGTCTTAGGGGCTGGGAGGGTAGATCTACACAGATCGCATCCTACCAACAAAGGAAGAGGGCACCACACGACGTACTCGATTGTGTGGAGGAGATTGTAGCTGCTGAAGAGGCTATAGCTGTTGAGGAGGTTGTAGGTGACACGCGAACCCAACCGACCTGCGACGGGACCCGCTTGAAGTGATAATTCGAACCGTTTCTTCAATTGACTCGGATGGACTCTTGACCCGACGAACCTATCTCGGTTGAACGGAGGAAACTTGTCCGACACCCAAATGAATCAATCGAATGCGAACCAGAGGGATTAAAGGCGCCACAATCGGATGCGAGAGGCCGATTGATAAGCCGGGTGATCAATCCGGAATCCACCGAAAAGATCGTAAGCTCCGAAGGAACTCGAAAAAGATAATGCCGTCAATTTGATTGATTGTCAAAAGTGTTCAATCCCCAAAAGAGGGTTTACAAGGCTTTAAATAGCCAAACAATCAAAGAAATGGAAAAAGGAAACAAATCCTCGACAAATAACATTCACGTCTACCATAAAATAGCATAACACGCCCGTGACTGCATGGAACACGCCCGTGACTGGGCGAAAACACGCCTGATTAATAAACCCGAAACACGGCTGTGCTGAAAAGCACGACCCGTTTCCTCGGTCGTGTGCGACACAATTGTTTTGGTGCAAATTACTTGAATAAAAGCATGGGTGTGCTTTTCAGCACACCCTAGTGACCATGGCCATGCTTCGGCCAGGGTCAGCCTCTACAAGACCGTTTGCCTCCGTTTCGCACCGTGCTCTTCCGTCGCCTTCTGTGGTGACTTTAGTGACTTGAAAAACATGTCCGGGAGCGTCATTGATCGACCAAGGTTGAGCTAGCATCCGTCGAACCAACCCGAGATATGAGTCTTGTATAGCCTTGGCTCGTGCTCGAGTCACCGGATCGGTGGGAACCGGTAATGGACAGTCGTCATCCGAGAGTGAGCCGTTCAGGATCATATCATCCCCCTCCTCTTGAAGAGGATTTGCCCTCAAATCTAGCTCCTCACATACAATAAACAGACTAAGATCAGTAACGTTAAAAGTTGAACTAATGCCATACTCACCAGATAAATCAGTTTTGTAGGCGTTGTCATTTATGCTCATCAAAACTTGAAACGATCCATCCCCGCACGGTAGGAGCTTTGAGCTATGTTGATCCGGTAACCTTTCTTTGCGGAAGTGAACCCAAACCAAGTATCCGGCTCAAAAAATAATCGCACGTCTTCCCTTGTTCGCATGCTTGTGATATTGCATTGTCTTACGCTCAATGTTCGAGCGAACCTTCGCATGCATTTCCTTCACCAAATTGGCCCTGTGCTTACCATCTAGTTGCACAACATGCTCAAAAGGTAAAGGAGACAAATCCAATGAAGTTAGTGGGCTAAAGTCGTACACTACTTCAAATGGTGTCATTTTAGTAGTTGAGTGCATAAAACGGTTATCAGCAAATTCAACATGAGGCAAACATTCTACCAAAGACTTTATGTTCGTTTTAATTAGCGCATGTAATGTAACACCCCACCCCGGGTGGTATCGGCAATAGCCCGTGGAATGAACCATGGGCCATTGAAGCCTAAGAACAAACCTTAAAGAACAAGAGGGAATACCCAAAAAAGTTTATTACTACAATAAAAACCACAAACACAAGTTCACCATGCGAATAGCCATCGGGCATAAACTTCATCCCAAGAAAAACAATCCCACAAAAGATGTCTTATCATAAAATTTATACATCAACAAAAGTATGCAGCGGAAGGAAACATAGAAGTCTTAGAGGCCATACCGCTCCTCCGCCGCATCCTCTAAAGCTCAACTATACGCCACCTGTAAAACAAGTAGGGATAATATCCATCAGCCATCGCTAGCTGATGAGATGAAATACGGTCGGAAAGCAAATGAGATAAAAACATGCTAAAAGAAAATCATTTATAAGATGGAATCCCTTAAAGCCATGCAACCCTCCGCTCAAAATATGCATTCCCTTTGAAAACAGGAGGGCCGATGCATAAAACCATATAACAGAAATCCCAGAGAGATACTCTCCATAAATCATAGACATAAACGATATTGGATGAAAACTGGATCTACCATACAAAAAGATTCACACTCCCAGGATATCCCAATCATGTCTCCTTGACAGCTACAGCCCGATATGGCCACCGCGAGTATGTACAATCAAGAGGAAACCGCCCTGGTCCCTCCGTCGCGAACGGGGAGACCTCCGGACGTTGTGACACCCGTAGGTGGCATTGGTTTCTCCAGAAGGAGAAGAAATCCAAGGGCTAGAAAACACATCCATATCTAGTCCAAAAATTCCACAAGGCTACACTGCCTGCAGGTTAGGTCATCGACAAAAAACAACTTCCAGTATAATTATGAAAAAGTCCATATAAGCCAAATGAAACTACCAAAGACCCAATGGCACAAAAACCAATATGAATAACCATGGACTAATTCTAAACTGGAATGCTCATATGCAAGAGTATCGATTAAACGGAAACAGGAGAAATCGAGTGATTTTCCAAAATACTCAAGTACTACCAATCCGATATAACAACTCACCTAATTGAGTACAAATGGTTTACAATATAGAAAGACCTGCTCCTACCCGAGCTTCAAATGATCAGTACGATCACCAGCGATCCCTAGTGACAAAAACACAAGGCATAATCACTAAAATGCTTAAAACTTAATACTTGGCGTACTACTTAATACAACCCTTATTCTCTCTTAAAGACCTTCCAATGAGTCTTAATTTTCATAAAATACATATCTCAAACATCTCCCAAGTGCCTGGGCTCAATTTCTAAAAATTAGAAGTTAAGGAAAACCAAAACAGTCCATTAAACTACCTTTCGACAGCTTTTAGTAAAATGGGCATAACTTTCTTATACGATGTCCGTTTGAGGTGATCCAACTCGTTGGTTATAGTAGACATCGAGATCTACAACGTTCATTCTTACCTTTATCCAAATTCGGAACTGAAAATGGTCAAACAGACCAAAACAGTTCTGTCTTGCAGTTGGAGACATCTCCAGGCCATTTCTGCAAATCCTTCAGTGGGAGACGTCTCCGGAGACATCCCTAACTCCTGCTGCAACGTTCTGTAGCTTTCTTAATGATCGAAAATGATGCAAACTTCACCAAACTCCATTATAACCACTCAAACACCTCAAAATACATGTAAACAACATGTGTGAACCTTCCAAGAGCTGGATTAACATCAATTTCACAATCTAGCCATTTGAAAAATCATGAAATTCAATAAACTCATTAACCTAGATTTTTCAACATGCTAAAACTCATTTCCTCATCATTAAGCATCATTTAGCAATTGATTCACATCATATAACATGAAAATAACATACTTAAATCCTTTCTAAGCTGAAAAAGCAGCTATTTGATGAATTCACATAATGAAAAATCCATATACTCATGGAAATCACATATTTCATCTATATCATACTTCCACTTCTTTTAACCATCAAAAACCTTAAACAAAGGTGTAACCCTCACCTTAGTGAGTCTGGAAGTGGAGAATCCCAGCCCCTCCGTGAGCTACTCAAGCTCACACAACATGAAAACTAAAAGCCTAGGTGAAGACCACAAACACACACACTTTTCCCTTCTATTCTTTTCTTTCTTCCTTCTCCTTTCTTTTCCTCTATCCGTCTCTTTTCTTTCCTTCTATTCTGTCTGCTTCCTTTTTCTTTTCTTTAGCTAATCATCAGATTAGATCAACTTAGAAGCCTTCAAAGTTAAGAAATAACAAGGCGGAGGTGTCTTGCTCACAACAAATGATGAATGACTCATCAAATTCATGTATATCCCTTTCAAGAGTGAACAAAATCAGCTTCCAGACCTCCTTTGTTCTGCCCAGCCGTGTCTTTCCTTAGCCCAAGGGTAAGTTTCTTAACCATTGTTAAATATTAACCTTAACAATATTAATTCAAAATCATACCAACTTGTACCGTGTCTCCAAAATAATTCCAATCTTAACAACATGATAGTCGATGGTCTCCATTCTTCATGACGAATCCAACGATACCAAAATTATATTTTTTCGACGTGTTTTTCTCAAAAATGACTACTTTTCCCTTTTTCTACGAAACCGTCAACTTAACCTTAAAAGTTGATTCTTAGTTTCTACGAGCTATTCAAAGTCACTATAAATCACTATAGATTATTATTATACTAATAATAATATAATAACAATAATAGCAATAAAATAATATTTAAAGCCAAAATAAGGGTACGGGTATAACACTCAACAAACTAGATAAAGACCTATTAACAACCTTAGTTTGACTGTCAGTTTGTGGGTGATAAGTCGTAGAAAATAAAAGCTTACTACCTAATTTCTCCCACAAAGTCTTCCAAAAATAACTCAAGAATCGAGTATCATGATCAGAGACAATGGTCCTAGGCAAACCATGTAATCTAACAACCTCATGGAAAAATAAATCAGCTACATGCATGGCATCGTCAATTTTATGACAGGGAATGAAATATGCCATTTATGAAAAGCGATCCATAACCACAAAAACCCTAGCATAAAGTCCATGGAGATGTCGACCCAAGGCTCGCTAGGAATGGGTAACGGGGTGTATAACCCATGGGGTTGCACTCGGGACTTTTCCTGTCGACATGTAATGCAACGACTACAAATTCATTCCACATCTCTATGCATACGGGGCCAATAAAAATATTCTTGAAGAATCGACAAATTTTTTGACACACCAAAATGACCCATCAAACCCCTATTATGCGATTCTTTAACAAGCGTTTCACGTATCGAACAATTAGGCACACACAAATTATTGCTTCTAAACAGGAAACCATCATGCCTAAAATAATTGCCCATCGGCGCATGCTCACATAAAACATAAGTCTCACCAAAATCATTGTCACTCGCATACAATTCCTTAATAAATTCAAAGCCGAGTAACTTGACATCTAATGTAGCGAGGAGAAGATACGTTCGTGAAAGAGCATCGGCGACGACATTGTCCTTCCCTTGCTTGTATCATATGACGTAGGGAAAGGTCTCGATAAACTCCACCCATTGCGCATATCACCGGTTCAATTTGTGTTATCCCTTTAGATGCTTTAAAGACTCATGGTCGGCTTGGATGACGAACTCTTTCGGCCACAAATAGTACTGCCACATCTCCAATGCTCGCACCAAAGCGTAGAGCTCCATATCATACGTCGGCTAGTTCAAGTTCGCTCCGTTTAACTTCTCGCTGAAGTACGCGATAGGTCTTCCATCCTGTGATAAAACAACACCAATTCCGATTCCTGAAGCATCTCATTCGATTTCAAAAGTTTTTAAGAAATCAGGAAGAATTAATAAATGAGCATTAGATAACTTCCCTTTCAAGAGTTGGAATGCACACTCTTCCTCATCTCCCCATTGAAATCCAACGTCCTTCTTGATCACTTCGGTTAGAGGTGCGGCTATGGAGCTAAAATCCTTGACAAACTTGCGATAAAAGCTAGCAAGACCATGAAAACTCCTAACTTAACTAATATTAGTAGGTGTTGGCCACTCTTGAAAGTCTTTGACCTTTTCCTCGTCAACCTGCACATCGTCAGCACTAATAACAAACACAAGGAATACTAGTCGATCAGTGCAGAAGACACACTTTTTCAGGTTAGCAAACAATTTCTCTTACCTAAGCACATCTAAAATAGTCCGTAAATGCTCCACATGGTCATTTAAGCTCCGACTATAAATTAAAATGTCATCGAAAGAAATGACAAATTTTCCAATGAACGCATGCAACACATGATTCTTAAACCGCATAAAAGTGTTAAGAGTGTTGGTGAGGGCAAGAGGCATTGCCAACCATTCATACAATCAAAATTTTGTTTTGAAAGCTATTTTCCATTCATCCCCTTCTTTCATTCTAATTTGGTGATAACCACTTTTTAAATCAATTTTAGAAAAGAAAGGGGATCCATGAAGCTCATATAGCATATCATCTAGTCTAGGAATAGGATGCCGATATTTTTCCGTTATCTTGTTGACCGCACGGCAGTTAACGCACATTCTCCACGTCACATCCTTCTACGGCACCAAGATGACCGGTACGACACATGGACTAAAACTTTCTCGAACATATCCCTTCTCCATAAGTTCTCCCACTTGCCATAGAAGCTCCTTCGTCTCCTCGGGATTGCTTTGATAAGCCGGGCGGTTGGGAATTGAAGCTCCGGGCACAAAATCAATTTGATGCTCGATCCCTCAAATAGGTGACATGCCGGGTGGTGTCTCGTCGGGGAACACATCATCAAAGTCCTACAAAAGAGAAACAACAACACTATGAAGATAGGGGGTCATGAACGTCAGTAGTAAAATGGACCTCCTTGTACAAAAGTATAATCATCAGTCATGCAGTGAAAAGTACTTTTCTCACATCCTTGGCTTTTGCATAAAAACTCTTTTTTTCTCTCTTTTTTTTCCACACTGACCGAGATTTCTATTGCCTTTTCCCTCGATTTTTCCTCGGCCCCTTTCTCTTTTTCCTTCTTTTCTTGCATTTCTTTTTCATATTCAATTTGCAAAGTCTCCTGATCTTGTCTTACTTGCTTAAGAGTCAAAGGTATAAGATTAATGGAAAGAGATTTATGAACAAAAGTGTATCTATTTGACTGCCCATGATGTGTCACATCTCGATCAAAGTGCCACAGACACCCCAATAATAAATGACCTGACTGTATGGGAACAACATCACAAGTCACCTCATCCTCGTACATTCCAATCTTACACTATAAAAAACAGCTATTTACCAACGGATTGATTTCTGACGGCCACAGTCCGTCGATAAATACCGACGGCTTACCGTCGGATATTTTCTCGGTCGTTTTAAATTAAATAACGACGATATACCGATGAAAAATGGTTCGTCAGATAGTTTCCGTCGAAAATCCGTCGTACCACTAAAGTATCACCGACGGATAATAAAGCCGTCGGCGATCCGTCGGTGAAAAGTAGAATTAGGGAAAAATCGAGCAGACCCCTTTCCCCTTCCCTCATTTCCTCATTCCCTCTTCCCCTTCCCTCTTTGGCTCTTCCCCTTCCCCTTCTCTCGCGGCGACGACAGCGGCGACGACAACGACGACCGGCGACGAGCACTGGACAGCGGCGGCGGCAGTGGACAGTGGCGGTGACTCTGGGAAGCGAAGATCGAAGTGGTGGAGTGGTGAGATTAATCTCTTGAGGTAAAATTATCAATTTATTATATGTATATGTGTTATTTTTATGGGTTTATGCTATTATGTTGTTTTTGTTTGTGATTGTGTAGGATTTGCGATAAATTTTGATGTTAGGGTTTATTTGAATTGTGTTAGGATTTGTTAATTAGGGTTTGTGGGTTATTTAGTTATGTTAGTGTATTGTGAATTAGGGTTTGTACTTAGTTGTATTGAATTTATGTTAGTTTTATGCAATTG
>JAOWBR010093250.1:0-14588 GCA_028571145.1 Dionaea muscipula
CGGACCTCCCAGGATACACAGTTTGCTCACATTGCTCCGGGCACGGTGGCGCTGTTTGAGTCGTGTGGAGCTCCTCTTTATTGGTTAGCCCACCAGTTGGTTGGTACAGGGTAACCACATTTGTGGCTGTTGGTTGGGTCGGCACACGCACCTTTTCAGCCCACGCATCCAATATCTCATCGAGCAGTGCTTTGAGCCTTTTGTTGCTCTGCTCTAACCTCCGCCTAGTCTCTTCTTGAATGTGCTTGAGTTCGGTGGCAAGCTGATCGCACATATGCTCGACGGCGATATCCAACTGACCATGTTGGTGCTCAGGAGTCTGCCACTCAGATTCGTCCATGGGCCGCCACCTAGAACTGGCCGGGCACGGGTGGGCCGACGGTGAAAGGCCCTGCTAGTACCACATCGCCACCTGATGCCAGGAGGTGGTCGACTGTGGAGGGTTTTGTTCATACCAGATTGCCTCATCATGCCAGGATTTGACTGGCCGCGGAGGGCACGACTCGTACCAGACCTCCTCGTGCCAGGAGTCAGCCGGCAGTGAGAGCCGCACCTCTGCCCATGGGTTGGCCGGCGGTAGCATCGGAGAATAATCGGGAATACCTAATGCCATTTCCTGGCTAGTGGGTCCCACAGGGAGAGCCAAATTGTTAACGTTACCAAAGGATCGTGGTTAGTGACGCTTCTGCGATCGTCGGAATCGGGTTCCGGAGGAGGAATCCGTTCTATACCTGGTAACCGAAATGCGTATATATAAATAAATATATATATATATATTACATTAATAGAAATGTAATAAATATGGCTAGCAGGCATGAGCAAGCCTTGCATGCCCAAGGCTGTGCACGTCTATTGTCAAGGCTCTGTACGCCCAAGCCACAGTCAAAATAGACAACAGCCTGCTTAACGTCCTACAGCCCGTACGAAGGCTTTATTAAAACAGTGTGTTAACACAAGGCTAACAAAGCCAAAAGAAGTCATCAAAAGCTTGAGCAAAATATTATAAATGGAGCACTTGCTAGGCTAATGCTACGGAAGTTTGAAAGAAAATAAGAGATCTTGATAAAACTGTCAAGTATTCTTTCCAGCTTGAAATGTTCATCGAAAGTTACTTCAGTTTATTGTGCCTGAGTTCCAACATTTGATCTAAACCATAGCACAACTCTTCCCTTTCATTTTTACCAAAGGAAGACCTACTGATCTAGTGGCATTGTTTTTGAAAACTCTTGAAATTTCTTTTAAACTTGTTTTTACTCTTGACATATTCTTTCTTAGAGAGTGACCTTTTTCAAAAGGAACAATTAGTTTCTAAGATAGTTCAAAGCTTATTTTTTGGTTTTGCACTAAGATAAATACTCAATGATATCTGAATCCAGATCCCTAGCTCATAATAACTCTTTGGATACGCAATTATTATTTATAAAAAAAAAAAGAAATTTTACAAGTAAGATTGATTTGTATTCTAACCACGAATTTTTCTTATCTTTGCTTAGGGACAAGCAAAGACTTAAGTGGGAGGGACTTTATATAACCTTATTTTAGTTATATTTTTACCACTTTATTTTGATATTTTACGTCCCATTAGTATAAATAACCGTTATTATTAATTGTTTTCTAGTGTATTTTAGATTCGATCTTCTTCAGGACTCAAATCAGCCAAAATCAGGCTTAATGTTGCATAAAAAACGGAAAACTATAAGCAGGCAGAGTGCCCATTTTGACACCGGTCAACATCATATCTGGAATTATCAGATAGACCGCCGGCGGTATCTAGAAAAATCATGAAATTACCAATCGAAACCCGCCGATGACCTATAAGTCATCGGAGTTAAAAATTCTAGTGAGTCAAAGTAGGGCAGAATTACATTTTAAACTCACTTAAGAAAGAACTGTTGCTTACCAAGCTACCTACTTTGGACATGTCAAAAGCATACAAAGACAAGTGATATAGACCGTCGGCTATGTCCATTCAGTTCTTAACATTTCCATCAAGATATTCCACTATCAAGTTGAGATATACGAGCAAGAATGGTCAGTGTCTAAGTACTTCAAAATTCAACCCAAACACACAGTTATATCTTGGACTTCTTCTCTGTAACTACCTGACGTGTCCCTATCTACAGTATTAAACCCGGTAGAAGTTATCTTCTTCTACAAAGATCTCCAGCTGCTCCCACTCACTTTCCTTGAAGATAAAGCTCAAATTTAAAGGAAGCTGCGATGGAGAATCCGCCACCCATGCACTGTAGATACAAAAGATAGAATTTAGTTAACTTAGCTTAGAGTAGAAGGTAGATATTTTGTTGATATCTTGCAAATAAATACCCCATGTACTCCTTCATAAATTAGTATCGACTCCTCATGCTGCGAAAGAAGTAATATCTAATCAAGAGCTTGTATTCTCTTGCTTCCACAAAAGTGAAGGCTTGCCTTGATTTCATAATAATTTCCGAAGCAGACTTGGTTTTGTTCTTCATTTAGCAATCATTCTCGAGAAATCAAGGGTGGTCTCCAAATCCAGTGCTTGGTAGTTTCTTTTTAGCCTTTTCGTAACCTTGGTGTTGTCCCACCATTGTTGTAATTCTTTGCTTTGATTTAATAAAAGTGTTACTCTTATTTTATTTTCACTTCTTCTCGTTGCTCATTTATGTTTACTAGTCGTTCTGCGTCTGTGTGACCTTGCCAATTCTCATCTTGGGGACGCTGTTGGAGATGTTAATTCACTGCCTTGAGTGAAGCAAGGATTTTCCCATGTTTATTCTTATTAAATCCAGAGATATACTATCAATATATTTGGTCTAGGGATAATAATAGTTTTACAATTTATTCTTTTTCGGTTATTTGGTCTACCATTTATTGCCCCTTCTTGCAACCACACATTTTCTACCTCATTTATATAACTTTCCTGTACTGCTTATCCTTACGCATATAGGGAGTAGAGGACAAATGGTATTATTTCTGGTGACAGGGGGATAATATTTTCCTGAAGGGCTTATATGTGTTTGTACGTGCTTTCAGTCCGATTATAAAACAATAATGCATCCAGTTTGACATCCTGCCCCATTATTTTGCGATATAATCACTCTCTCTTTAGAGAATATAGCTTGCGCATGCTCGTTTGACACTCGAGTTTATTGTGTTCGTTGTTTCTCCCAGCTTTCTTGTTCAGCTTTCTTTACCGGTTTCAAAATTGCTTACTTTTAACACTGATTATGGCTTAGGATTTGTTCTTGAGGGACAACCAAGAGTTCTTCCTTTGTTATAATTAAGCTTTGTAGCTTGTAACTTTTTCTTGTTTGAGTCTTTACTTGCTTTCTTCTTCCCTTAACTTTTCTTGCTTTACTCTTATATTCTTGTCAGACTCTGATCTATAAGGTGAGAAAGATTTGGTAGTTCAATAATTGTACTAAACCCTCTCTCTCAGTGGGATGATACTCTACTCATTCTTATATTACTTGATCGACACGGTAAACTACCGTTGTACTTTCCCTTCTTACTACTTTCTCTTATTCTCCTCCTCTCCGTACGATTTGTGAGAGGAAGTGAGGTTGAAACGGTAAGGAATTGGTGGTCAAATTTTTTTTGGCGTACTGCCAGGGATGGTTAGAGACCTCCACTTGCCCACTCATTTGAGGATGATAAGGTGTCGCCACCTTATGGTGCACGTTATATTTTTTAAGCAGGCTCTCTAGTGCTTTGTTACAGAAGTGGCTCCTTCCATCAGAAATGAAGGCCCGTGGCATGCCAAATCGTGAAAAGATGTTTTTTTATAAAAACTTAATTACAACACGGGTGTCGTTAGTGGGGGAGGCGATGGCTTCCACCTACTTGAAGACATAGTCTACAACAACTAAAATGTATTTGTTTGAATGGGAGGAGGGGAAGGGACCCATGAAATCATTACCCCATACATCAAAAAGCTCACAGACTATAATACTAGTCATGGGCATCTCGTCTTTCTTGGATATTCCCCCTGTTCTCTGACAGGCATCACATGTCTTGATGTGTTGTTCAGCATCTTTGAATATGGTGGGCCGAAAATACCAACATTGAAAGACCTTGAATGCTGTTCTTTTTTGTCCATGATGACTGTCCCGTATCTCTACCTCTATAACATATCTCCTCAATATATCATTAGTGCAGAATCGGTAAAGATAGGGATCATTTCACATGTAATGTTTCAAGTCATTAAAGAACTTTTTCTTTTGTTGAGCAGTAAAATCAGGGGGAAGAAAATTACTTGCCAAGTAATTTGCATAGTTGACATACCATGGCGAATGGTTGTTTCTAATCCTCCATGGTGCTACCTCTAAGGCGTTAGCTTCCATGGCATCATCTTTCGTGTCTGTGGCGGTAACTTCCATGGCAAGGATATGTTCATCTGAGAACTCCTCCTTGATTGGTGCTTCAAAGTCGGCACCATGGGTGAAAGGCAGTCTTGAGAGATGATCTGCCACCGCATTCTCTGTCCCCTTTCTATCTACTATGCTCATGTAAAACTCTTAGAGCAATACGACCCACCTAAGGATCCGTGGCTTTGTGTCATGTTTCTGCAAAAGGTACTTAAGAGCAGAGTGATCAGTATGAACAACAATATCAGTACTTATCAGATATTACCGAAAATTATCAAAGGAAAACAAAATAGCCAGGAGCTCCTTCTTTGAGGTGGTATAGTTTTGTTAAGTAGGGTCCAAAATCTTGATTGCATGGTAAATGGGTTGAAAGATCATGTCTTTCTTCTGCCCTAATTCCGCCCCCACTACACAATCGCTGGCTTCACACATGAGCTCAAATGGCAATCTCCAATCAGGTGCAGTCAGGATGGGGCAGTAGTCAGTTTCCCCTTTAAAAGGTTGAAGATATGTAGGTACTCAGCATTAAAGTCAAAAGCAGCATCCTTGAGTTGTAGCTGAGTGAAGGGCCTGGAGATGTTTGAGAAGTCCTTAATGAATCTCTTATAGAATCCTGCATGCCCTAGAAATCCCCTTAACATCTTGAGTTCAGTTGGTGGAATCAATTTCTCTATCACCTCTACCTTAGCCTTATCCACCTCGATCCCTTTCTGGAAAACTTTGTGCCCTACCACAATGCCTTCGGTCACCATCAAATGGCATTTCTCCCAGTTAAGGACCAATTTAGTCTTTTCACAACGTATTAAAACACAGGCCAGGTTAGGTAATCAGTTATCAAAATCAAAACCAGTGATAGAAAAATCGTCCATGAAAATCTCTAAACGGTCTTCCACCATGTCGTGGAAAATAGCCATCATGCACCGCTGAAAAGTTGCAGGTGCATTACATAGTCCAAAGGGCATTCTACGGTAAGAAAGTGTCCCGCAGGGACATGTAAATGTGGTCTTATCTGGATCCTTGGGGTTGATATTGATCTGAAAATATCCAGAGTACCCATCGAGAAAGCAGTAGAAAGCATGACCACTCAGTTTGTCCAGCATCTGATTAATGAAAGGAAAGGGGAAGTGATCCTTCCTTGTGGCGCTATTCAATCTTCTGTAATTGATGCAGATAAGTCATCAGGTCACAAGTCTTGTGGGAATCAACTCATTGTTCTCGTTTTGCACAACTGTAATCCCACCTCTCTTTGGCATCACTTGTACCGGACTCACCCGCTTGCTATCCGATATGGGATAAATAATCCTAAGATCTAGCAGCTTGATCACTTCCTTCCTGACCACATCTTTCATGGTGGGGTTGAGGCATCTTTAAGGTTGGGCTACCGTCCTGTGTTCATCTTCCATCAAGATCTTGTGCATGCACACGGATGAACTTATTCCTTTAATATCAGCCATCTGCCACCCAAAAGCTTTTTTTGTGTTGCCTCAGGACTTCTAGCAACTTGTCCTCCTCACCTATAGACAGAGCTGAAGAACAAATTAATGGTAAAGAATCAGCTCCTTCAAGAAAAATGTACTTCAAATGAGGTGGGAGGGGTTTCAGTTCCAAATCTTTGGGTGGAACTTCGATTGATGACTTTGGTTGAGGTCCCTTGGTTTCCAAAGGTTGAAACCTTAGCTGATAATATGAGAGACTATGATTCACCATGTGAGCCTCACTACAACTTTCTCCAAACAGTTCTGTCACCAATAGCTCCTCTTCTTCAGCTATGGCAGCGGGTTCTTCTTCACTTCTAGTTTCTATCAAGTCAACCTCCGCCACATCTTGGTATAGGTTTTTCTATAAAAATGCCTGCACTGAAATGTCTAAAACATCCAAAAGAAAGCTAAATGCAGCATCATCGAGGTACTTGATAGCTTGATAGACGTTAAACGTTACCTTTTCTTTCCCTACTCTTAGAATGATGTCCCCCTTTTGCACATGAAATAGTGTACGCCCTATGGCTAGAAAAGGACGTCCTAGGATGAGGGATATGTCATGATCATCCTCTGTATCGAGGATAGTAAAATCTGCATGGAAAATAAATTTGTCTACCTTTACTAGTAAATCCTCCACCACTCTCCATGACGTTCTTACCGAACGATCTGCCAACTATAGGGTGACGGTGGTAGGTTTCCAGGCACCATCAATGTTTAACAATTTAAAAACTTTGTAGGGCATCAAATTTATGCTTGCCCCCAAATCATAAAGTACTTTGTTAAAGTTTAATTGTCCAATTGTGTAAGGGATTGAAAAACTCCCTGGGTCTTTGAGTTTGGGTGGAAGCTTCCTTAACACCACAGCAGAGCATTGTTCAGTTTGGCACACAGTCTCGAACTCTTCAAGCTTCCTCTTGTTGGATAAGATTACCTTTAAAAACTTCGCATACTTTGGCATCTGTGCAATGGTTTCTACGAAAGGAATATTGATCTCCAACTTCTTGAAGATGTTGAGGAACTTCTTATAGGACTTGTCCAGCATATTCTTCTTTGCAACATGAGGGAAAGGGATCTTGTTGATATTGTTGTAACAAACGGATGTGACGCCACCCAAACAGCGAAAGCAACCAGAAAAACAAGCCTAGGAAACGACAAACCAAGAGGGTAAGGGAAAACAAGGGAACAAAGCAAAATAGACAGCGATAACAATAGATCTACTAATCAAAGAGTGTTTACAAAGAGGATAAAATACAAAAAGATCACCAGCACCTCTAAAGGTGTTACCTTTATCTACCCCAAACCCAAAAGGAAAGTGAAAATCAACCCTAAGAAGAACTAGAAACGGAACCAAAGAGTGCTCCGGAAAAATCTCCAACACCCTCAAATCTATCGCCGTGACTCTTGATGTCATTGGTGTCGATCTCCCAACCCCTCTTCGACAATGGAGGATTCCAACTAGGGTTTTCCAGAAGATCTCTCAAAAAAAAACCCAAGAAGCCTTTAAATAGAAGATTTCCCGAATATTCTCGTTGGATACAGGCCCGACGGGCGCCTGGTCGATACCGGTCAGGCGCCTGACTCGCTGCCCCAAAAGTCGACGAAAAAAAAACCTCCGTCTCGGGCGCCTAGCCCGTCCCTGTCGGGCTCCTGACCGGAAAGTGTCTGGCGCCCGACAGAACAAAATCACCGCGCCCGACAGCCCGCCCGACGGGAATAGAAACTCGCCTAAAAACTCACAGCAGGTCGGGAGCCTGACCTAGTCCATACGGGCGCCCGACAGCTCACCTGTAGCTGTACGCAATTTGCCTTTACTCTAAGATCCGTGACTCATCTCGAACTCTTCTGAACCTTCACCAAAGAGTCCTGAACACCGTTCAAGAACCATACGTGAGAAATGGAAGTTTTCAGTCATCACAATTCTCCACATCGACGACATTCCGCCAACCACACCACACCAACCTGAAACGGATACCAAAAAATAACAAACACCAAAAACTAACATCCACCAAAAGAGATATATACCAAAAATCTAGAAAAACCAAAAAAGAACCAGAAGCTAACTGCGGCACAAAGGACAACAAAGCCGGCACCGAAGTGCACACAAGCTGCCAAAAGCTATTATAGCTTCAATTGCTACCCAGAATCCCCCAACGGGGAGGGGATAAATCATTCTAGAAGATACCTCCTCCCGACCATGCTTGCCAATCGAGCAAAATCAGGGACCATAAAACTAGAACCTCCATTACCTGACAAACGGTCACATACCCGAAAACTACCACCAGAATCAACGGGCTCCAACTGAGCGCTAGCTTGAGATGCGTAAAAAATTGGTAGATCTAAACTGCGCCTCGGTCTCATAGATGCATCACTAGAAAAAGTGACCTGCTCTCCAGCCCGAGCAACAAGAGCTGTAGCAGAAGGAATCCCAGGGACCTCTAGTTATCCTGCCTGTGCGGTCGAAAAGACTGGACTAAGGTCCACCCCAAAATGCACTCTCTTCTTTCCCGAAGCTGCTACTACTCCACCTGAAGCAGAAACTCCACCTGAAGTGGAAACACCCAAAGAAGAGGACAACGCTGCTCCCGAATCAATCACAATACTAACCTCTAAAAGGTACAAACCATCATGAATCTTATGACCCTTCAAAATAACATGACATCCAAGTGATAAACGGAAAGAACCTCCTCGAATGGACTGACTGTACCCCTGATCATCGAAGATACCCAACGAGAGCAAATTTTTCTTTAACCCAGGCACATGACGAACTCCCTGCAGCATACCCATCAAATATCTGAACTCGAACCAAACCCATCACAGCAACCCTGCAAACTGAACCATATCCCATATGAATGGGCACTCCATGTGGCATAGATCTGTAGGACACGAACCACTCCCGATGGGGAGTCATATGGAATGAGCATCCCGAGTCTAAAATTCAATAGGTCTGAATATCAACAATATCACCCTGGGTAGCAACACACAAATCTGCCCATGCTATCTTCACACCATCCAAAGTCGTCACACATGGCGAAATCTGCTCCTCAACAACATCAGTCACAACCATCTTTCCCTTCCTATCACTGCCGCTCTTCTTCTTCTTCTCTAGCTTCGGATAATTAAACTTTAAATCCCAAGTTTCTTACAATAATGGCAAAGTACCTTACGCATATCCCGAGGCCTAGAATTGAAGTGCCCCGATCCATTGCCCCTACCAGTCCTGCGGCTGCTATGGTCAATCTCCATCTCTCTACACCGAACCAAAAGACCCCCACTATCACCATCGGTCTTATTCTCTGCACTAGATATGAGCTACTGAACAACAGTGTGGTAGTCGGTGTCCCCAATGTTGTCGACGATCTAATCTCTCACCAAGGAATGTTCTGGAACCAAACGAGCCAACAAGAGTGCAATCCTAGTCTCGTCATCAATGGAGAAACCAGTATCCGTCAAACTCTTAACAGCATAACCAAATCTTTCAACATATGACTGCAGCGACTGACCATGCCTCATCTCAACCCAAAATAATTGCATCATCAAATGCACCTTCCCCATATACTTCTCCTCTAACTTCCTCCACAATCCTGCTGTCGTGGATTTACCCTGCACCCAATGAAGAACACTACCAGACAAGGCAAGGAAAATAGACTCTAACGTCTTCCTGTCCATTTTCTTCTACTCTACAGAAGTCCTGTCAATGCCTTCAGTGGTCAAATATAGCATATCACCAACCCCCTCCTTAACAAGGACTAAGGTCATGCGCATCCTCCATAGGCCAAAATCGGTAACACCATCAATTTGCTCAACGAAAAAATGAGGAGCCATGTATAACAGAAGGACAAACCACAAGATGTACCAGAAAAATCCTAAGACAACCAGAAACACCCACACAACCAAATAGGGTAACCTAAAAATAAGAACCTGAAACCCTAGAATCACTTAAACCCCAGATCCAATCACCCCTCTGAATTGCTCTGATACCACTTGTTGTAACAAATGGAGGAAGCACCACACGAATGTGACGCCACCCACACAGTAGAAGCAACCAAAAAATCATGCCTAAGAAACGACCAACAAAGAGGTTAAGGGAAAATAAGGGAACAAAGCAAAATAGACGGCGAAAACAATAAATCCATTAATCAAAGAGCGTTTACAAAGATGATAGAATACAAAAGGATCCTACGCACCTCCAAAGGTGTTACCTTTATCTACCCCAAACCCAAAAGGAAAGAGAAAACCAACCCTAACCGAAAAGGAGAACCAGAAACGGAACCAAAGAATGCTCCGGATAAATCTCCAACGCCCTTGGATCTATCGCTGTGTCTCTGGATGTCACTGGCGTCGATCTCCCAACCCCTCTTCGACAATGGAGGATGCCAATTAGGATTTTCCAGAAGAACTCTCGAAGAAATAACCCAAGAAGCCTTTAATTAAAAGATTTCCAGAATATTCTCGTTGGATACAGGCCCGACGGGCGCCTGATCCATACACGTCTGGCGCCTGAATTGCTCCCCCAAAATTCGACAAAAAAAATCTGCATCACGAGCGCCTTGCTAGTCCCCTTCGGGCGCCTGACCGGACAGCATCAGGCATTTGACAACACAAAATCACCGTGTCCGATGGCTAGCCCGACGGGAACAGATACTCGCCCAAAAACTCGTAGCAGGTCGAGCAACTAACCTAGTCCATGCGGGCGCCCAACAGCTCACCTGTAGCCATCGGCGATCCGCCTTCACTCCAAACTCCGTGACTCATCCCAAACTCTTCTGAAACATCACCGAAAAGTCCCAAACACCATTCAAGCACCATATGTACGGAATGGATGTCGCCAATCATCACAGATATCAACATTAGATTCCACTTGCTTACCCTTGTCCTTCCTCTTCTTAGAACATGGCGCCACAAGGTTAAACATGGAACATCCATTCTTCTTCTTTACTTTCTTCTGTTGCAGCTACTTATCCTCCTCTGACGAGGAATCATCATCAACAACATACTTTGTAATCTTGGCTGGTGGTGGGAACTATGTTTCCTCTTCAGACGAGGGATCCTGCATTTGGCTTAGTGTCGCCATAGAAGTCGAGGCCACTGGCTTTTTAGGTGGCGCCCCAGTGTTAGTTGGTAGCACTTTTCTGCTTCTCAGTTCAACAGCCTTGACATCTGTTCTAGGATTGTTCTCCGTAGTGTTGGGTAAAGTGTCAGGTGCACGGTTATCCCACATGTTTGCAAGTTATCCAATTTAGGTCTCCGGGTTCTTGATTGTTGCGTCCTGGTTCTGCATCCTTGCATTACATGTCGTTATAAACTAAGATAACCTATCCTCAATAGATGATCTTTGTTGTGGCGGTGGTGCTTGCTGCTGCTATTATTGTGGTGGCTGCCAGTTATATTTCCTCTGCTAGTACTGCTATGGTGGCGGCTGGTAAGTTCGCTGATTGTTTTGTTGAAATTAGAGTTGTTGGGGTCTTACTTGCCCCTATGGACGGGGGCCCAGTACATATAGTTGTGGTTGTGGCGGCGGTTGTTGTTGTTGTTGTTGTTGTTGCGCATTTTCGTAATTTGTCCCACGCCAAGACAACAGTTGATTACCTCTTCATGGTATGTACTGTTACTGCTGCCCATTCTGACCGATGTAGTTCAAGAGCTCTTAAGTGGTTTCAGTGGGTACGTATTCAACATATTGTGGCTCAGAAAACAGGGGCTCAGTTTGGTTGGCGCCATGGATTGGGCAGGGTTCCACTGATACTACAGCTACATCGAGAGATGATAATCTCGTGTTAAGAGTTTGTAGTTGAGTACTTAATGCTGCAATCGTGTTTAAGTATGAAATCAGATCATATTTAAAATGGATGTTTTGATTATTGGTCTCATCATTCTAACATTAAATTATACTCATCTCTATGGTTTTTAAATATGATGTGATTTCATATTTAAACTGTATAATTAATGTATTAACGTATGTGCATTTAACTCTTTACAATACTTTGCATTAGGAATAAATCGTGCGATTAATTTCTGTTTACTATTTAACTCTTTAAGTATCAGTACGTTAATCGCATGAAAAATAAATCATATGTCGCTTAATATACGTTATTTAACTACTTAAATAAAGATACATTAACTACATAAAAAATAAATCATACGCGTTTCAATTTGTACAATTATTTAACATTTAAATTATGTACAATAAACCACACGAAAAATAAATCATACGGGTTCGCTATATCTCTTTTGATGAATTATTCAACAGGCTCGATATTTGGTGATTATTTACTTATATCTTTTGATTTTAATAAATATAATCTCCTTTATATTTATTCTATATGACTTGATTTTGGTTTAATCAAGAATTGATATCTTATCATATCCTTCAAATGTTATTAAAATCAAATTTTAAAATTCTCAAGACATAAAAAAAAATATCAACTCTAGATCAGATATATCACATATACCACTTGATTACCTAAATCTATCGTATCTCATCAAATTCATGAAATATGTAATATATATCAAATATACATAACATATTCCCAGAATCATAAAAATATCTAAAAATTATTTTCTGTAACAATTACAGAAACTTGCCACCATGCTCAAACCAAATCAGGAAATCGAGATCGGTGACGATCACCAAACGGCCAAAGACGGGCAACCATCGCCGGCGAGTGATGACCACCCGAGAAGTTTAGTCATGAGCCCCATCCATCGCCGCGCTGTCCAGTCTCGCGTTATCCGTCGAGGGCCAAACGATGACCTTTGCCTATGACGCCCAACGCAGCCCAGGCCGTCGGACAGATAGACGACATTCACCGGTGCTCTACCCGACCCTCGGCGTCCATCGAGATCCTAAGTGGCGGCATTCGCCAGTGACCCATAGATTCTTGTGGAGCCTACCTTCAGCAACATTTTCTAATTTTTGAATAATTCATCAAACATCAAATACGCATAAAACATATAATTTACATGTATCGCATGAAACCATGACTCCTATACCACTGTTAGGATCAATTCCATGCATGCAGCGGAAATTAAAATTTTTAAATCGGATCCAATCCGGGTCATGTCATATATAATGTGGGCGATAACATGTAAAAGAAAAGCGTACCTATTTAGTGCTTACAGCAGATAGATCGGGATGTCGATCTGAGGCGGGGATGATAGACGTCCACGTGTCTGTCCTCTGACCTTGATCCACATGGGTCATTCGTCATCGATCCTCCTTCTACGACTCTTCGTAAACTTGGTTAGGGTTCTTGAGAAAAATAATTTTTCTCTTCTTTGGTTGGCGGCAGTATAGAAGAATCGATTCTCAATCACTCTTGCTTCTTATTGCATGGTGGGCAGCCACACGGATACATCGATCAACATGAGAATCATCTTCTCACTACTATTTTTTAAGTGAGCATGTAAAAAGAGGGTTCATTGAATATGGTTCAATCCCCCATCTTCATTAAACAATTAATGAACACTTAACTACTCCCATTAATCATATTAAAACACTTTTAATATGCACCATAATCATTCCATTTCCCAATGTGAGGCTCTTAGGCTATCTGATAACCTTTTTGTTTTTTCACCTTAATTAATTTATTCATTTAATTAATGAATGAATAAATAATTTTTTTGAATAAATAATATATCAGTTTCTAATTAAACCAACGTTCCCTCTTAGTTATGATAGTAGAGTTGTACAACATTGAATTTAACGAACTAATAATTATCGATTCACCCTTAACCATATGGACTAGATCAAATTCAAACAAAACTTATGTCACAACCCGTGTTTTCAAAAGCCTGGTTCATTTTTTTTTTTTTTTTTGAGAACAATGCTTGGCCCATTGGTTGGTGGATGAATTTCTTGTTGGACTTGGGTTTGATACCCTTGGGAGCCCATTTTGGGGCCTTAATTTGGTTTTGGTCCATTTTAAATGGACATGGGATTGGGACATGTAGCCCACATTGGGATTTAAAATCCCTAGGACCCTCTTTGACCACCCTACATTTCCTCCTTCCTCCTTCTTGACCGATCCTCCATCTCCTCCACACCACCATTCTTCTCTTCCTTTTATCTCTTCATCTCATCCTTCATTTTCTCCCTAGTTGAGGTTGAATCTTGGAGCAAGAAGGTAAGGAGAGGGTTCATCACATCAAGGAGAGCAAGATCCATATCATGGAAGCTAGGGATTTGGGCACTCTCAACCAAAGGTGAGGTTTTTAACCCCATGTGGTTGATTGAGCTTGAATCCATGCATGAATCCTTATTATGATTGGTTGTGCATGGCATTGGGATGTTGTTGATGCCTTGATTCATGTGGATTGAGGTGGATTCTTGATTTGGTTGTGGTTTAGGTGTTTTGTGTGATTTTCGTAGTTTGAGGTTGTAGGGTTGGTTGAGCATGATTTGGTGCATGTTTTGGGTTGCATTTGGTGTCTTTAAGTCATTTTTATGTGTGGGAACACATGGGAATTCGAGTTGTGGAGATTGGTGAAGTTTGGGATGAAACCCGATGGTGGATTTTCGGGTTCTGCAGATTTCCCGCAGCAAAGGACGTCCCAGGGATGTCCTCAGTATGAAGGATTCTCCCCTAGAGGCGAGGGATATCCTAGGGACGTCCTCCGAAATCTTTTCCGTTTCAAAATTCTCGTTTTAGAACGCAGAGGACGTCCTCGGGGACGTCCCAGGGACGTCCACGGGGACGTCCTCCGGCCATTTTCCTTCCTTAAGATTTTTCGTATTCTTACCGGTAAGGATACTTTCTTA
>JAOWBR010093361.1:0-14587 GCA_028571145.1 Dionaea muscipula
GGACATTTGTCGTCCCATCATGCCGGTAATCCAGTGGGTCTGGGATACCCTCGGTCTGAGTCTCTCGGATGGCAAGACCGGTCGCCCCAGGTGGTAGCCCAGTCCTCCTCGCGTGAGAGTTTGATGAGGCAGCTTGGCGTTCAAAACCACTTCTCAACGGAATCTTTCTGCCAAAGCACAGACAAGACTATAATCAAACTACTGCTAAAAGGAAAAAAGACCCAGACGTATCTGGTGCGCGTTTAACGAGAACCAGAAATCTAAACCACAACAGAAATCTAAAATGCGCGTACCTCTAGTGGATGCCGGGAGACGTTCCTCTTTCTAACAACCCAAATAAAATGCATGAACTAAAATCACAAAGCATGCAAGTCTAACATCCTAAGTCAAGTCAGACTAAACCACAAAACATCGCTCTGATACCACAAATGTCACACCCCACCCCGGGTGGACCGGTGTACGCCCCGTGGACCCAACTACGGACTGCACAAGCCTAAACCCCAATCCAACCATCGGTCCAGAACAACATAAAAAAGACTATGGGTCTCCAAAACTGGATCAACGGTCCAACAACATGCGCATGGGTGTCCAACATAAATCATAATATCTCATCATCATAATAGAGTGCGGAAATATCAACCAAAACATACATCATGCTAACATATCCAAATCAAAATGTGCTCAAAATATAAGAGTACTTAAACAGACGCAAAACTATAATCAACCCTAAGAGGCGCGCCGTCTCCCCGTCGCATCCTCCTAGCCGATCAACTACCTGAAACAGCAATTACCGGGGGTGTACACAGGATTAGAAGAGAATCAAACTCATGCTTGAATATGTATATAAAAGCTCAGGAAATTCCACGAGGTGTGGGGGATGGTCCAAATCAAACGTAAGTAGACAGTTCGACCACCTTAATCCAGAGCCCGGAGGTGATCGAGATAAAATAGGAGGGGACCAGCCCACCACGATTACGAGAATCTACTCGTGGAATCATATCAATAAGAGAAGTGACGGTGCGAGTACAACAATATATATATCATAAGATAAAACCACAATACCGTCACACTAAAGCATGAGAATCTCAACAGCAAACAACAGCAGCAACAACATCACGGGACTAGAGCATACAACAATCCAACAGAGAGAAACAACCAACAGTCCAAAGAAAAGGTCTCTAGTCCCTAGTCAATACCATAGTTCCCTGCTCCAGGGGTAATGGTCACGGCATACTCAAGGTGTACCCAAACATCCACTCATCTCACACGCCATAGCAAACACTCTCAAGGGGGTCCCCGCCCTCCGTGGACCGTAAGCCGGTATGGCTCCGAGAATACGCCCCACGAAGGCAACCGTCCGAGTCATCCGTAGCTAGTGAAATTCCCAAGGACGTTGTGTCTGGCGATAATATCAGAACCGCGAGGCCGAGGTCAAATTAATGTAATCTCCGGACTTCTCCCAAGGGTAGTGAATATCACTTCCCTTTCCAAGACGTTCCCACAACTCCACTCGTGTTCTTCCACAATCCTCACCATGTCCACACTCACTCACCACAAACAAGGTCCAACAGTAGTTCATACATCATCAATAAAATAATATAAACCACAAGCATGAACCAATCATCAAGAAGTGTGGACAACAAAACAAACACAGGCATGAACTGTGCACAACAATCAAGTGAGGAAGAAGTAAGGAAGAAACGACTCAAATACAGAGAATAGGAGTGGAGGGAAAGTGTACACCCCTCACCTGGATAAGCTAGTCCTTAAAGCAAAGCAAATGCAATCACCAGCCTAGTGAAAGCCATACACTATCACGTCGTCGCCTACAAATAACCACAATGCAAACAACCTCACCAACCAAGCTAAAACATCCTAAACATGAGGCTAAAGGAGCTAAACATGCAACCTAGGAGTCCTAGCATGCAACGGAGACTAAACAACCAAAACCTGTTTCTGATGAACAGTGAAACAGGAAGGTTACAGTCTTAATAGGGTCATTACGACCATAACCCCCTTCGATAAGACTGTAACTCAAAATGATTTACGCCCGTAATGCTCCCCCATATGCGAAATCCGAAACCCAGAAAATAGGAACGTTACGACCGTAACGCAGGGGATGTTACGACCGTAATGCTCCCTAATTCCAGAATACCGAATCTGCAATTCTGCAAAACATCACAAAACGCAACCAAACAAAATGCATCGACTCTTCAGCCACAACCACAACAAAAATTCATCAAAATAGGACTACACAAGCTAACAATCATGCCTCTACAAGTCTCCATATGCCACATACATCAAACGAATCCAAAACGTGCTAAAACGATAAATCGACAATAATAGACGAATGACACATGAAACCAATCAAAAATCCTCAACGGACAGCATCAAATGCATCAAACGAAACCAACCAAAGCCTCCCCATACTGACCAATTCATATCAAACCACACCAATCATCAAAATAGGGCAAAAATCGGTAAAACTGACCTTAAATCTAAAAGAGGCTAAATCACCACGACGAGTTCAATCAATCACGCTCCACACCATCACTACTGCCCAATCGACAATAAAATCCTCATCCCACACGCCATCATGGACGAAAATCAAACAAAAGAAGGAAAAATGGACGAAATCACGACTCACCCATGTCTAGAGGATGTCGCAATCGTTGATCCGCCGCTCATTAGACCCAAATATCGTCCCTCTGCTCCTCCTTCTGTGGCTGCCATGAGTACAAAGAGAAAGGGATGAAGATATGGAAAAACCGCGAGTCTGATAAAAAGAAACTGATGGAGGAAAAGAATGAATCAGGAGTTACAAACCCCTTGATTTTCCTAACTCCTCTTCTAAATAAATGGGGGAAAATCCGTAAATTCACTCCCACTAAATATAAGAAAAAATAAGGAACCAAAATGTAGTCGCCGGGTTTAGTACCTGCGACCACTCAAATAACCCCTCAATGCCTCCTTTCCCCGCTTCCCCCTAACCAGCTAGGTTAGGAAGAATTCTCGATATGAAACGAATTTAAATTAATTAAAAACCAACCGAGCTATAAGAAATAACCTCACTAGCTTTAAATCAATTTAAATCGAAACGAAACCCAAACTGAAGCGGACAAAACCCAAACCGGAACGGGTTATTACATTATCCTTGAGAGATTTGTGCTTCAGTTCTAACCAGAAGATCCCCTGAGAGTAGCCTTGAAAATAGGAAGAAAATCTGGAACTGAAATGCAACTATTTGCCCAGGTCAGAAAGGCGGGGCGACAATAGCTGAGGCGTCGACCCCTATGGCGTCAAGTAAGAATAAGCCTCATCATGATCTCATAGGAACTGAGTGTCGCCATGGCGTCAAGGTCATCTATCTTGAGAAGGACGTCTCCAACATCAGATAGGACACCATGGTTCATCTTCTAAACATCAGATAAGACCTTGGATCATTCGGGGCGTCATGTGAGAATCTTGGAAAAGGAGTTATGGTCAACCGTCATCACCGCTATAGGGTTCAATACCAGTGCCATTGAGGCTGAGGCAACGGTTCTTCCTCCAGGGAATTTGACCACATGGAAAGCTTTGGTAGATCAAATGGACATGTTTGGAATCTGGATCAGCAATGTTGAATCCTCAGATAACAAGTTAGGTCATAGTGGCAGCACCGCTTGGTGAGACTAAACTGCTCCGTGGCGACAAAGACTTCTCCAGAGAAACTTCTTGAATGTATGGAAGTTGTGGCCCCACAGAATGTTATTAAGTGTTGAATGATGGCCATGAAAGTTGGATATGACAGGATTGAATCTCTAAATTAGAAGTTAAGGATGATCGTCGCCATTGCTTCAGTAGAGCTAGTCAGCTCCATGGCGTCAGTTGAGTGGATTAAGAGATTCCTAGCTCCTCTGGTTGTAATAATTCGAGGGCCATCTTTGAAGGTTATTTGAGATGGATTGCAAGTCTTGGCTCCAGGATCAACCTTCAGCAATTATGATGGCGCCATGTCCTAACTTAGCTGCTTTTTCACCCTTTGCTTCAATAATGGCGTCAACTTGCCTTGATCTCCCCAATTGATGTAAAACCTGAGAAATACTAGAAAAGAGGCATAGATCACACCATAACAAGCTGAAACAAGGGACTTAGTACATGTAAAAGGTAAGGTAATGTAGCCACTTTACGGCTACATCAGTACACCCACTTGTTCTTGAGTGGCTTTCACCCCTTGGACAACTCTACCAACTCAAAAGTGTCATTGTCCTTCAAGGACTTCATTTCTTCATCCATGGAATCAAGCCACTTATCCTTCTTAGCATCTTCCAGTGATTCATGATAAGTTTCGGGCTCCTCATCATCAGTTAACAAACTGATTTCAGGCTCCTGGTATGTTGGTCCCTAAATAGGGGCTCTACAAGTTCAGAGGGGGGTGAATGAACTTGTAGGTTTTTAAACTTTTTCAACTTTAAAAGAGTTGTGCAATGGATAATATTTCTATAACCCCCTTTTTAATTTAAAGTGTTCAAAAACTGTTTTAATCTTTGTTTAATGTTATGCTGTTCATGTGTGTGGTATGCAATGCTAAAATAAAATGACACGCAATCTATTGAGGTTCACAATGGTGTAATCTGCTACTCCTCTCATCTCTTTGTGATATGAGAGGAATTTCACTATATATTTGATACACCGATACATAGTGAACAGTCAAACAGATGATTGTGAACCCAATGCAGTTCTTTCAACGTGTGTCTTCAACTGCTATCACACTGTCTGCTCCTTCACAACTTCAAGTTACTTCGGTAGCTTCAGTCCTTCACCCCTTCGTTTGCTTTAACTGCTCTTTCTGATCCTTCACAACTCTAGTTGCTTCACCAGCTTGCAGTTCCTTCACAACTTCGGCTTCACTGATTTCCAGTCCTTCGAGGATGCCCCACTTCACTGATCTTCAAGAATAATCTTAAGTAGAAAAATGATGAATCACTAAGTTATGATTCTTGAGCCTTTTTGAATGAATCTTAGCAGATTAAGGTTGGCTCAAAGTTGTTTGATGTAGCTTGAAAGCTCAAAGATGCACGAAGAGTTCACAGATTGAATGCTCAAAAAGTTCTTCTCTTCCTCCTTCGTGTTTGGGTATTTATCTTATCTTTTAAAATTATACCCATTGAAGAGCTGTTGAAAATGATCTTCTTTCTTCCCTTGATTCTTCTGGAAATCCCAAAATCAATGGATCTGGTCTTGGTCTTCTTTCCCTTTTCGTGTATACTGATCAGAGCTTTCCTTGCTGAACTAGGGTTTCCAAAATACTGACATTACCTTTTTCAAAAAGCTGCCTTGCCTTTTTGCATGGCTTAGTATCCCGTGATCTTTGTTTTCTTTGATTGTCTTTAACGTCTCCGATGATTTATATTAAATTCAAATAATTTGAATGTAATATCTGTCCAATCTTCATTCTGTGCAATCCCTTTTCTTGACACATGGCATGTTCACGTGGCTTAGTTGACCTAGACTAGCCTGTCTCAGCTTACTTTATCTCAACTGATTCTGACAAGCCTGAATCTGACAAGCCTGCTTATACCTCAACTGCCTTAACCTCGACTGCCTCTGTGTATTTCAGTCTCGACCACCTCTATGGTTTTCAACCTCAACTGCCTCTGTGGATTGCAACCTCGACTGCCTCTGGGTTTGAAACCTCGACTGCCTCTGGGTTTACAACCTTGACTGCCTCTAGGATTTTCAACCTCGACTGCCTCTGTGGATTGCAACCTCGACTGCCTCTATGACTTTCAGTCTCGACTGCCTCTGTGGATTGCAACCTCGACTACCTTTGTGTCCTTCTCAGTCTCGACTACCTCTGCCAAGATTGCTTCTTCAAACTCAACTGCTTCAAGCTAGACTGCTTCATCAAACCTGATTCTTCAGTACTGAATCTTCAAACCTAACCTGTATAAGTTACTATATGCAATCTTTAATCTAACATTCAATTATCTAAACATTTAAACACAGCATCATCAAAACCTAATACAATCAAACCTATCAATTTTCCCCTTTTTGATGATGTCAAAACCATATAATAATTGAAATGAACAAAGAGTAAAAATTGTTTTACTCAAATGATTTAAAATGTTTTTACACAACAGTTTCAAATCAAAAATCAAGTTACAAACTCAAATCAGACTATGAGATTATCTTCTTGGAAAGTAGATGTAGTCATTGATGTCCTACCATTCATCCCATGCTTTCTCATAGGTCATCGCTTCAAAACTTCCCATTCTTCACAACCTCTCGAATTTTGTTGTGCATTCTGTCATTGATAGATCACCTCCTTTGTAGCCCTTTTTCTTCTTAACCACCTTCATAAACTTCTCACCCTTCTTCTTGGATTCACAAAAGTAGCAAAAAGCATCGTGTCTGCTTGTATGCCTTGCCCAGTATCCACTCTCATACAACTTCTTGAATTCATCCATTTCCTTGGTTGAAAGAGTTTTTGTAGAACTCTTTATGATTCTTGAATCTTGATACTCACCATGTCCTGAATGACCCTTTGAGCCTCCCAAACTTTGATGATGATGACTTCTTTGCTCTTTTGACCCCCTGAACTTTCCCTCTTTTCGGTATCTGTCAAAAAATTTTTAAGCAGGAGGTCAGTTAGGGCTTCGTGAGCTTTTTTCTAGGCTTCTTGGCCTTTCAGTAGAGTGTTCAGTTCCCCTTCAAAGTTCTTCATTCTTTCCTCATTCTCTTCAAACTTTCTATCTAGTTTGATGTTCAAGTTCAGGTCAGTCAGTTCTATCTTTTTCTTGATTAGATTAAAGTTGTCCATGCTTGCCTTTGTGGCTTCATTCAACTTTTCTTCATGGTAGTCTGTGTTGGCTGTAATTGTTCTTAGGAGGTTTTTCCTAAGTGTATGAACAATACTTTCCATATCTTTGACGACACTACTCATTTGTTTGGTAAGCTTTTGAAGACTTAAACAAATGCTGCCCTTGAGTTCCTGATCTCTAGGATGATGGCTCTCAAAGTACTTCAGCAACCCTTGCATTGATTTGCTCTGCTCCTTAACTCTAGATAGCATGCATTTGACAGCCTTTTCAATATGTTCTTGGATGAGGTGTGGTAAAGGATCAGAAAGTGATGGCTCCTCAATTGAATAAGGGTGGTTAGAAGATGCGGACCCTTGGTACACCACCAGTTCCATGCATTGAACAACATTGTCAGTTTCCTTATTGACTTCCTCAACATCATCCTCACTTCCAACGATCTCAATGCTACTGATTAGGCCATCATACCCAATTGGATCATTGATTTCATCATCATCATTCTCACTTTCACCCCTAGATGCCTGCTCAAGGTCATCATCCTTAGGGTTTTCAGCATCTTCTTCCATTTCATCAACTCTTTCATCCTCATCTCTTCCCCTAGGTGCCTCCATGGTCTCACCATCCTTAAGGTCTCCTTCCTTTGTCATCTCATCCTCTTTCTCAGCTTCCTGCTCAACATCTTATGGTTGCTCCTTTTCTTATGCTTGAGCTTGTTCTTCTACCTGGGGTGCTAGAAATGATCCAGGTCCATCACCACCACCACCACCACCATCATCATCATCATCATCATCATCTCCTTGGTGTGAGTTAGCCCCAATTGGTCTCTTTCCTTACTTTATACTGTGTCTTTTGTGGGATGCAGCCCTAATCTTGAAGAACTCAGTCAATTTGCCAGCATTAACTAACTCCACCAATTCATTTGAATTAACCATCTCCATCACCCAATCCTCCTCAACATGCATCTGGCTGATGGTATTTTTTTGTGCCCTTGATTTGCTTAGCTTCCAAGAGAGCCAAGCATTGAATCTTGCTAACTCCTCATGAATGTTGATTGAGTCATCAACAATGATTGGCACTTCCTCAGTTGCTCCTTCTCTCCTAACATCTCCTTCAATAGGAATGACAACAGCAGGATCCTGAGTCTCATGAGATTGGTCCTGAGCCACTGTGGCCTGATCAGTCTTATGGGCCTCTCCTCGAGGCTTTGAGTGTTGTCTTTGCTCAACTTCCTCATGAGATTCTTCTTGGTTTTGTGCAGTGCTAGAGGCAACTGTATCAAAGTCTAGGATAAACTTCCTCCTTGCTTTCTTTCTTTCTTTTCTTTCCTTGGAGGTGTGTCAGCCTTCCTCTTCTTAGGGTTTTCATCAGATTTACCAAACAGTCGCATTGTAGGATGAACAGCTAAGCTATCCCTTAATTGTACTCCCATCACAGACATCAAATAGCTAATCAATATTCCAAAGGATTTCTTGATATGAAAAGTACATTTCTCAGGTTTGCCTTGAGTGCACTACCCCTTGACTATCTGATCTTTAATTCTTTAAAACACGTATGAAGCCCAGTTGATCTGTTTGTTGTTCCAGATCGTAGACATGATTGGTCATGGGATCCAGTCCTTCCTTCAATGATTTTGCTTGAAATGGAAGCAAGCAGATGAAACTCTTCTTTCAATTTTAGTACTTTGCATGAGAAGTTGCATAGGCTGTCACCATCCTTTGCAAAGACCTTCCAGAATGCATCTCCATCAAATTTAACCTTGTTTACATCCTTCTCACCAGTCTTTGGTAGTCCAAGATACTGGTGTAGGGTTTCGGAATTGAGAATCACCTTTGTCTCATTAACTTTAGAGGTCACCACTTCACCTTTGTACCTCGCGCTCTTATAAAAGTCCAAAACGTCAATGGGAGACCAGGTTGGAATTTTCACAAAGATGAACTGGGTTAGCCCACTCTGTTCTAGAGCTGCAATCACTTTCTTAGTAGCTTCAGAGCATGTCATGCTCTTCAGAAAGTTCTGAATATCGAATGTCAGTCCAGTGAGCAGGTCCTCTGAGAAGTCGTTGCCAACTTTGGGTGCCATTGAAAGATCTTGAGAGAGCTTCGTGAAGGGAATTAGGGTTTTGAGAGGGTTTTTTCTTGAGGGTTCTGAGTTCCGAGCTTCGAAGATGAAACAGAGGGAAAGAGTGAGAAGAAAAGTTTTAGTGTTTCGGGATATTTTTGAGAAAAAGTTTGTCTTAAAGATTGTGATAATTGGCTATCTTTTCTTATGTCTGAGGAATTTTCCAAATTTTGACAGATACGGCGCATTGTGGGAGATCTCATAATGATTGTTTGACCCAAAAATAGATCAATTTTGAATTTTCCCCCTCACGTGTTGCCTTAATATCCTTAGATGGATATTAATAAAGACTTTCCACGTCAGAAAATCCTCCACAAAAAAAATTGCCTACAAAGTCCATGTCATCATCTTGGCATTGAATCAGGCTTTGACTGAATCATCCTAGACTAGATCAGGCTCGACAGAAATTCCTAGGCTGAAACAGTCTCGACTGAATGCATTTCCCTAAGCAGTCTCGACTGAATTCCCTCAAGCAGTCTCGACTGAATTCCCTGAAGCAGTCTCGACTGAATTCCCTGAATCAATCTCGACTGAGACAGTCTAGACTGAATCTGCATCAACTAAAACTGCATCAATTTTCCTGAATCTTCACTGAATCATCCAAAACTTGATTAAATTAAATCAAACCCAATCTGGATAATCAAAACTGAATCAAACTTGATAACAATAAATCAATCAAACCCGATTCTCCTCTAATCTCTAAAAACCTATTCTGGCTTAAAGTCTTGAAGAAAATATCCGTTAGCTGCTTCTCAGTTAAGATATACTCCACCTTTACATTGTCTTTCTCCACATGATCTCTTATAAAATAATGTCTTACATCAATGTGCTTGGTTCTGAAGTGCAAAACTAGATTCTGACTAATTGCAATTGCACTAGTGTTGTCATACAAAATTGGAATATCCTTTTCTTCAATTCCATAATCCATCAACTGATGTTTTATCCATAGAACCTGTGCACAGCAACTTCCAGCAACAACATACTTAGCTTTAGCAGTAGATGTTGTTATGGATGTTTGCTTCTTGCTAAATGATTAGTGCAAACTTTTTCACTAATTCTGTGCTTAATGTTCTAAAGTTAGTCATTTCCTCATGCTATTTAGAGCACTATTGATTCCTATTTTATCTAACCGGTCCAAGAGAACACTTGGTGGGAAAAGTGAATATTTCAGGTTCTTAGCGGGTTCAGCTATACTCTGGCCAGAGTCAGTTTACCGACATTCCTTTTTGTCTAAGAAGAACTTCCGAGTATGACACCACGGACCAGGAGGAACTCTTCTACACATCGAAACATCGAGCTCAGGGTAGACATCACGGACTATGAGCAAGGTGGACTCCAAGAAAGGAACAAAGGTTGTCGGGATTCCGATTCCGAATTGCCAGGAGTTTGGTCAACTCAAGGCTTCAAAATACTGAACTCAAAGGAGTTCGGAAATTCCGAATACAGCACTTCACCTGTTCACTTCAGTTTTTCTACTCAATGAGTAGTGAGTCCCAAATGAATGATCCAGAAGGAATTAGGCAGTTAAATCTAAGCCGATCTGGACCATTGATTCCGTGCAAGTATCTGATTGGTGGATCGCTCAACAAACTTTCACCAGCTCACATGGACACGTGGATTGTAACTTCTCCTATAAATAGGCATTGGGATAAATTGTAAAAGGGTCTTTGCTTTGCTAGTCTTTTCCTTTGCAGACTTTGCTTTCATAGCAGACTTATAGCTATAGCGAGTTCTTCATTTCCACACTTTAAGCTATAATCGTTCTTCAAAGCAATGAGAATTGGATCGAGTGACTTGACTTTCTGATTTGATCTCTGTTTCTCAATTTACCTTTACTTTCCATTTGAATCTTCTAATCATTCATTCACTACTCAACATCCATCGTCACTCTCATCATTCCCAATTGGGGTTTGCATTCTTTCATCAAAGATTCAGAGGTTTAGATCTAGATTTGAGCATTGGAGAGAGAGAAGTTAGAACAGAGGATGGAGTTCAAGCGAACCAAGCTGATCTCCTGTTAGAGATATTTTCATGCATATGGAGATTGGATGATGAACAAATCAGGGATCGAAGATATATGTTCGAAGAATTCTTTTTCATCTTTGTCTACTATCATCATTCAGTTCATTGAATCCACGGTGAGTCATCTAAATCATTGCTAGTTTTAACCATTTTCGTACGTGTGCTTTCGTACCTTATCTGAGAGCTTGACAAAGCCCAGATCTGAAAATCTAACTTGTGCGCCTTCAACCCAACGTCGTTGAGGTTAGGTATAACCAAGTGAGATCTGATGATTAGATTCATCTGGATACTTTCATGAATGCTAGCTTTGATTTTTTGTGATGGAAATTCAGTGATACAGGGTTGTCCTGAGTATACTTGGTTGGTTAAGTAAGTGCTTGACAAGTACGAGATTGCTTGCTAAATTCTACCTCCAAAGGTGACCGATTCCTTGGAGATCTTCTGTGACAATGAGAATGATTTGTGGACCAAGCTTTCATCTCTCAAACCCGACCATGAACCTGACCACTCTCTTCATAGCTTGTCATGAAGTTGGTTATTAACGAGCCTCTCCAACTCAACCTTTTCCGAAGTAGTACCACCACTTTGATAAGCTCGCAGCAGAAGTCTGCTTAGCTATATCTATCCTTTTCTTTATCTCTTTCCTGTTTTCTTATTTTGGAAATTCATTACCAAAGTTTTGTTACCAGTTACCGAAACTCACAACCACCCCCCCCCTCCACCTTTATTAGCTTTATTTCGGGTTAGGAGTGCTAGAAGTTACACTTTCGAGTCTCTGTGGTTTGACACCCCATGCTTACCACTTGCTACCTAGTTGTATAATTTTGGGATTTAGCACTCTTTTATCTTTGATTCGGATCCTTATCTTTAACGACATATTTGGGGTGGATCAAATTTTGGCGTCGTTGCCAGGGATTCGTTTAATTGTGATTTTTAGCATTCTTTACTTGATGTGTTGTTTTTATTGTTATTTTCATTTTCTGAGCTTACTTGAGCAGCCTTGCCTGAGTGCATGAGCTTTTCTGGTCGTTTGACTAGGTCTTGCACTAATTTACTCACTCAACAAGGCTATCTGGAGATTAAGAAAGAATCAGATTCTGACCTACCCACTGATTTAGAATCAGCTGTATCGTATCCCGAATCCAACTCTGGTTATTCTGAAGCTGAGTCATTTCATTCATACGTGCCAATGGTAGTCAACAACAATGAAAATCGGACTCTTAAAGATTTGGGAAGGCCCTAGATGGCAATGCAACCACTCTGCATCAACAACCCAAATGAGGAGGCAGACTTCGAACTGAAATCCGGACTAATTCATTTGCTTCCCAAGTTTGAGGGACTCAGTGGTGATGATCCTTATCAATTTCTCACAGAGTTTCATGTGGAATGTACCAACTGCAAGCCTTAAGCGGCTACAGTAGAGCAAACCAAACTTCACGCCTTCCCATTTTCACTTTCGGGAAAAGCAAAGGAATGGTTGTATTCTTTACCTTCGGGAACGATTAACACATGGGAGGAGATCCAGAACAAATTCTTGGAACGATTCTTTCCTGCTACTAGAGTATCAATGGCGGGAAAAGCAATCTATGGGGCACACCAAGATGAAGGAGAGTCTCTGTATGAATATTGGGAACGATACAAAAAGCTTTTGTTAAGTTGTCCCAATCATCAGCTGTCTGAACAGGCAGTAATACAATACTTCTATGAAGGATTGATGAACCAGGATAAACATCTTGTAGATACGGCCAGCGGAGGAGCTTTTCACGACAAAACCATCGCTGGAGCATTTGAATTAATCGAAAAAATGGCAACAAATACTCAGCAATTCCGAGCTAGTGGATCCCAAAAAGCGAAAGAAGAAAGTGCAAACTCTCAAATGTAATCCCAGCTTAATGAGCTAACCAATTTAGTGTGAAAATTAAATGCAGGCCAAGTGAAACAAGTTAAGCTTTGCGGAATGTGCAACGGACCAGGGCATCTAACTGATGAATGCCCGACATTGTTCAAAGAAAATCCCCAGAAGGAGGTAAATGCCATAGGAGATTATCAGGTCCAGAACAGAATGGTTTGGAATAACAAAAATAACCGAATGGTTAATTCCAATCCTAACTTAAGGTGGAATAATCCGAATCAAGGATATAATCAAGGCAATCAGAATTAGCAATACCAAAGTAACCAGAACAAGAACAACAACCAGAACTCGTCTAATTTTAACCAACAGAAGCAATATCCTCAACAATAGTCTCACTCAAAGGGCCGGCCTAGTTCAGGAACGTCACTAAAAGACATGTTTCAAGCATTCATGTCAACCTCAATGAAGCAACAAAAGCAGAATGAGAATTTTCAAGAAGAAACCAAAGCAAATTTCAAAAGCTTGGAAACACAAATGAGCCAATTGGCAACAGAAGTGAACTGATTAAAGGCCAAGGGTCGGGCAATTGGCGTCTCAGCCTGTGGTAAAACCCTGTGAGCAAGCAAATGCTATCACTTTGCGAAGCGGGAAGGCTGTGGATGTGTCACCTCCACCTCCCAAGGTAACTGTGCCAGATGTGTCACATCCCACTCCGGGTGGACCGGCGTACGACTCGTGGACCCATCCACGGACCGCACAAGCCTAGACCCCAACCTCAAACAACGGAAACAATCTCAAAAGGGTGGAAATTAAAACTACGATCAAACAAATGAACTCAAGAGAAATCAAACCAGAACAACTCAAATCTAAAATCAACTTATAAATAATACAAGGTCAAACCAAAATAACTACTACTGAAAGACAGTGTCAAATGAAGACACAAATCCGATGAGGCCACGTCGTCTCCCCGCCGCATCTTCCTAGTGAGAAACCTAACCTGCACAACAACGTTCAAACGGGGGTGTACACGGGGTCAGAATAGAAATCAGAATGAACGATATAGCTTATTAAAATCAGAACTTCCACGAGGTGTGGTAGTGGCCCGAGTCAAACGTAAGCAATAACCCGACAACCTTAATCCGGAGCCCGGAGGTGATCGGGGGTAAACAGGAGGGGGCCACGTCCCACGGGTGCAAATGATACTCATGGAAGAAACTCACAAAGAGAATGACGGTACGAAGAGATACTACAAAAACATAATCAAAGTATAATGTAAATGTACCGTCATGAGAAAGCCATAAAGCCCTCAAAAGTCTCAACAGAAAGAAATACTGTCTCGATATAATATAATAGATCTCTATAATATACTGAAATATATAAATACAATCATCGTGCATAAAACATAGTAAAACAACATGCAAAATCTCAGGGGAGGCAGTGATACGGGAAAACACCTTATAAAACAACCAAAGGTCTCAAATACTCCAAAACCCCAAACCCGTATCACTTTCCCAAAACCCAACAGTAGCACCCGAAGTCTACCACATAAAATCCATCGGTGGCACCCGAAGTCTACCACATAAAAACAACTAAGGTAGCACCCGCAATCTACCAAAACCACACCCAACGGTAGCACCCGTAGTCTGCCCTAATGCCAGTCCAACATACCATGAACAATGGGGATCCCCGCCACACCGTGGCGCGTAAACGAGCATGAAAGCCGAGAATACAACATAACCACGTAGGCTCCGTCCAGGTCGAGCTCAAGACCTAAGGACGTTGTGTCACAACGGGG
>JAOWBR010093472.1:0-12840 GCA_028571145.1 Dionaea muscipula
GAGTTAGTTTCGACTTAGCTCATTGGATATCGTTTTTTCCTCGAGTTGTTTGGTATTGGTCTGCGGAATTTTCAGGCGTAACAACCATAAAATCCTAAACTCTAAAGCTTAATCCTAAATTCTAAACACTAAACCTTAACCCTAAACCCTAATTTTAAAATCCTAAATCCTAAACCCCCTAAACCATAAATCCTAAAAACATATACCTGTATACGGAGCTGTCATTATTTCAGATATGATATAAAATAAAAGATAAGATAAAAAATGAAAAAAAAAAAAAGAACATAAACGCTTATCATGAATAAATAAGGGGAAAAAAAAACTAATTAGGGAGGGGATAATTCAGTCTTTATCTGCTATTTTGTCTAGTTTGGAGGGAAAAACTAATTGGGGAGGAGGGGAGCAGCCACCATAGAAAAAACGTTAATTGAAATTAATATTGAATAATATATACGTAACTTATCATGTGGATATTAAATTTTCAATTATTACATGCAAATTATATGAATATCATCATAATTATCAGTTCGTGCTTAGACAAATATTACATGTTTTGATAATGTTTTTCTAAAATTGGCTAAAGTAATTTAGGTTAACCTTTAACTTTATTTATAGTAACTTCAACATATATGAACTAGGGATAACCCGTACACCGCACAAAAACAAATTTAAAATATTTAAAAATTTAAATTAATAAAACTCTTTCCACCCTCACCATCACTCTCTCTCCCTATCCCATCACCCTCTCCCTACCCCTTCTCCCTATACATACTATATACATATTTATATACATATATCTATATATAAATTTTTTTTAAAAAATGCTCCAATATATATTAAACTCTTCTATTATATTCATCGTACCTCCAACTTATGTTTGTTCGTTTATATATACAAATACTGCTATGATAAAAAAAAAAAATAATTCATGCCCTTTTTCCTGATCTAATTATCAAAAATATCCCAAAATATCCCAAAATATTTAAAGCATAAATTCAAATCTAGATGTTGATATAACTTGCATATTAAGACTTCACAAAATAAAGGAAAACGGATTAAAGATTCAACGAATGAAACAACGATATAAAAGTGAGTATTTATAAAATTATGCATATTCCTAACTTTTGATGTGACTGCCATTCTTTTATAAAATAAAAGTACTATTAAAAGTTTTGTGCCCCATAAAAAACATAAAGAAAAGGAAAAACAATTCTTTAAAGAATTGATATATTGTTGGTTAATAACGTGAGATATCACGGGATATGTTGACCCTCATGCTCATTTAAAACTTTCCGAGTCAATATAACAATATCAAACTCACCAATTTTTTCACCAAATTAACTCATAAAATTCACTTTCTCTACTTTAACTATTCACTTTTTAAAATCTTAAAAAATAATTTTCTACTTTAACTAGTCAAATTAAAATAATTGTTTTTTCCTTTCAAAATAATCCACACAAACACACACAAAACCCTCAAAACAAAAAACAAAAGGCTAGTGAAATATAACTTGTCAAATTAGAGGAGGTACTGTTTATCTATTCAATTTTCGACAAATTGCCGAGCAACATAGCGAGCCACATACTGTGCTACATATTCAATTTTCGGCAAATGGCTAGCTATAATAGCTAAATGGCAATTTTTGCCTAGCCTGATCCACGTGCTCTAAGAGCATCTTTATCAGGTTCATCAAATTTTTTATCAAATTAACCTCTAAAACTTATTTTCTCTACTTTAACTATCTACTTTTTTAAATCTCACAAAATCATACACTCTACTTTAATTAGCCAAATTAAAATAACTTTTTTTTTTCTTCAAATTAACTCACGCAACCAATTAGGCAAGATAATGTTCATTGGTTGGGATTTCTGCAAATTGCCGAGCCAAGCAGCGAGTCTGGTATTTGTAATTTTTTTTGTTTTCAGCAAATTGCACTGGCTATTTTAGCTAATGGAGTGATAGCCAATGCTGTTCTCTTTGATAGGGATATTTGGGCTTAATAAAGTGGCTTGGGCCTCTGATCCAGGCCCATGGAAGGAGTGGGTTAGATGTTCCCTCCGGCCCATATCGCGAAGGTTAGTAAATTTCAACTTTCCTGACACTGTGAAAAAAAAGTATAAAATAATTGCATTTTTCAGTCAGCTGACCGGTCCACAGAAATTATAGCCATGGCTTGAAGTCTTGAACAGTGAGCACGAAGTATTACAATTTTCTTTTCATTTTTTTTTGTGTGAATCAGTAAAATCTTCCTCCCTTCTCCCGTCGGAGAACAGAACACTACACTGCACAGCAACAGCACAACAATGGCTCTCGTTTTGGGAAAATTTTAGAGAGAGATAATAGCAAAAAAAGCAAGAAGGGGAAATCAAGGAGAGGGGGGCGAATGGGATGGTGATGGTGAACTGAGAGAGGGTTGTTTTTTTTTGGTCACTGTCATCCCCTTTCCTCGTTGGATTGGATCTGCGAGGAGGAGGAGGAGGAGGAGGAGGAAGAGAGGGGAAGAGAGAGAAGGAAACGAGAAAAAGGAGAAAAAGAAAGTTATCTGCAAAAGGTTGCTTTCATTTTTGACTCTCTTTTCTCTCTCTTCAATGGCCGATTCACATTTTACCTCCTGAATATTTTCCCCCCTTCACGTCTCACATCTGTCTATCCTCTCTCTCCCAAGATCCTCACCAAGCAAGATCATTGTGCTTAGCTACTTCATCTTCCTTTAAACCCGTATCTGGGCTCGTGTTCCCCAGACGAAAATTATACCCAGAAAAGGGTAAGGGAGAAAAGAAAAGGTGAAAGTTTTCCCTTGTCCTTGTCAGTATTCCCCATTTTTTTCTTCCTGGGCTTTGAATTTCCCCAAATTTTCTTTTTTCTTTTTCGGTCTGTTCCAAATTTATGGGAGACGTGTAGCCTCTGGATCTCGAATTCCCCTTTCTCATCCGGGATCTGCTGTTTCTTCGAGAATTTGAATCCCCTTATATCGTCTCTCTGCTTCCGTTTCTGGGTGTGGCTCAAATCTGAGAAAAAGCTTGAATCTCGAGTCATGGGTAATTGCTGTACGGCCCCAGGTGGGTCGAAAGCCAAGAAGAAGAACAAACCCAATCCCTTCAGCGCCGATTATGATGTGAATCATGGATCTTCGGCATCAACCAAGCTCCATGTGTTGAAGGATCTAACGGGTCGGGACATTTCTGCGCGGTATGACCTGGGTCGGGAGCTGGGAAGGGGTGAATTTGGGATTACTTATTTGGCCACAGATTTGGACACTGATGAGAAATACGCCTGCAAATCAATCTCCAAGAAGAAGCTCAGGACTGCTGTGGACATTGAGGATGTTAGAAGGGAGGTTGAGATCATGAAGCATCTGCCTAAGCACCCCAACATTGTTACTTTGAAGGATACCTATGAGGACGATGATGCTGTTCATATCGTTATGGAGTTGTGCGAGGGAGGAGAGCTGTTTGATAGGATTGTTGCAAGGGGACATTACACAGAACGGGCTGCTGCTGCTGTCACAAAGACCATTGTAGAGGTTGTTCAGGTATAGATTTCAACAGTTCCCTCTATATGATGTTGAATTGGTTGCAGACGATCATATTATCAATTTGGTTTCTGTTTAGTAGTAGTTGATGAGCTTTTTCTTCTTCTTTTTTTTTTTGTTGTTGTTGTTTAGCGATGTTGTCTACATCATTTCTCATTTCGGTAAAATTTTAGCCTGCTAGTGATGCCTAGGTCCTTTTTGAACTTTACAAAACAAAGTGTGTCACCTAGTTCATCTTTAATTCAGCCTTTTGAAAGAAGTTTCAAGTGTTCATTCAGACCCACTACTGTAATAATAATGACATAGAGATCCTTTTTGCGAGCTTTTAAAAAGACTATTGTCATGTAGGCTCATCTTTGTGGAAGCCTGAACTTTTTTCTGTGCATAGTGATTTTGGCTTTTGATGCACTTCTCTCTGTTAATTAAAAACCAGTGTCTTGCATAAGAATAACAAATTTAATACAGCCCTAATTCTCACAAAGTGTAATAGTCTTTACTCTTTATGGACTCTCTTCAGCTAGGAGAATATGATTTTATATAGATAAATTCTATTTGTGTTGATTTCTTTCACTGACCTTTGCTCTTTGAGCAGATGTGCCACAGGCATGGTGTAATGCATCGTGATCTTAAGCCGGAGAACTTTCTCTTTGCCAGTAAGAAGGAAAATTCTCCTTTGAAGGCAATTGACTTCGGATTGTCGGTCTTCTTCAAGCCTGGTATTACCCTGTATTCATTTGTGATACGGTATTTGTTTATTTTCACTGCAGTACTGAAGGCGGCTACTCTATGCTTGTTTTCTTGGATCTGGCTCATTTTTTTCTCATTCTAGCTGTTTCTCTTCCGCAGGTGAACGGTTCACAGAGATAGTGGGCAGTCCCTATTACATGGCTCCGGAGGTGCTGAAACGGAATTATGGACCAGAAGTCGATGTTTGGAGTGCCGGTGTAATTCTATACATCTTGCTTTGCGGTGTACCACCTTTTTGGGCAGGTCCTATCTTGCTCCGTTGCTTGGCATAATTTTATTGCAACATCTTACACTAACTTCACTTTCGGCGTGTAGTCAAAATGTAACATTGACCAAAAAGTATCAATTAGGTGATTGAAATAAGTCCATAACTTACTGGACTGACAGGAATACAACTGAACTGAATGTTATATTAGTAGGGATGTTCCTAGTTTGCACATGTAATGTATGCATGATTCGTGTTTCTATTCTCCTTGGACGTCTCTTAAGATACTTTTTTTTTTTTCAGAAACTGAACAAGGGGTGGCACAGGCAATTATTCGATCAGTCATTGATTTTAAGAGAGATCCTTGGCCAAAAGTGTCTGATAATGCCAAAGACCTTGTAAAGAGAATGCTGGATCCGGACCCAAAGAGGCGGCTTAAGGCCCATGAAGTGCTGGGTAACCAATCTGATGCCTATCAAATTATGGAACTTTCTGCTCCATTGTAATAGAACTATTGCTCATCTCAGATGAATTTGGTGAAAATTGCAGATCATCCTTGGTTGTTGAATGCCAAGAAAGCTCCTAATGTGTCCCTTGGCGAGACTGTCAAAGCAAGGCTAAAACAGTTTTCAGTGATGAACAAACTCAAGAAAAAGGCTCTGAGGGTGAGAATAAAGTTTTCTGATGTATCTTAGCAATGTTGATAGTTTCTGTCTGTCATCTATTTCAAGCAATAAAGAAAAAGCCTGTCTTGCATGGGTTGCGTATGTATTTGAACTACCAAGTTGGCTGCTGTCAGGTGATTGCTGAGCATTTATCAGTGGAAGAAGTTGCCGGCATAAAAGAAGCATTTGAGATGATGGACACGGGAAAGAAAAGCAAGATCAACTTGGAAGAGCTTAGAGTCGGGTTGCATAAGCTAGGGCAGCAGATTGCGGATGCGGATCTTCAAATCTTGATGGAAGCTGTAAGCATATATATGTATATTATCCCATGCATGCCAATTTCAAATAGTTGATGATTATTCAAGTTAGACTGAATATGAGTGTCTGGTTTCTGGCTGCCTGCAGGCTGATGTTGATGGAGATGGAACCCTGAATTATGCAGAGTTTGTTGCAATCTCTGTGCACCTGAGAAAGATGGCAAATGATGAGCACCTGCACAGAGCCTTTTCATTCTTTGATAAGAACAAGAGTGGCTACATTGAGATCGAGGAGTTGAATGATGCTTTGAACGATGATGTTGACTCAAGCAGCGAGGAGGTCATCAACGCGATCATGCATGATGTGGACACAGACAAGGTAAGCATATATATTTCTCTATTCCATTGAACAAGTATAATATTAACATGAAATAAATGTATGTATTATTGTGTTGGAATTAAGGATGGGCGCATAAGCTACGATGAGTTTGCTGCAATGATGAAGGCCGGTACAGATTGGAGAAAGGCGTCGAGACAGTACTCACGAGAACGTTTCAACAGTCTGAGCTTGAAGTTGATGAGGGATGGATCTCTACAGTTGGCCAACGAGGGTAGATAGATGATGATGCAGTGCAGACTGCAGGCGGCAATTAGCAACAAACAGAACAGAGCTTCTTCTGTTTCCCCTTGGATTTATGACACTAATTTTAATTAGGAAAAATGAATTTTTGGAGAGGACTGGAGGGGGTTCCTTTCCTTGTTCTGGGTTAATGTGTCGTCGTCGTAGGGTAGGGATGGGCCGTAGTCTAGTCGTAGCATTAGAAATGTTGAACAGGGCTCGTGGTTTGTGGAGCAAAGGCTTATACTGCCACGGGCACGGCACTGGCACGGGCACGGGCACGGGCACAGCTTTGCCTCAGGTGCTGTAAATACAACTCTATTTCATTTTGGGTGTAATGTAAGCTTGCCCTTCCTTCGACAATGGAATCCCTTAACCTTATGATGGTAGCTGTTGCAGAGATTGATTCATTTTGATTCATCTCAGGCGAGGCGAGAGCCTGAACCCCTTTTGCTGAAGCTGCGGCCGACAAATTCGCAGTTCACACTCCAGCTGTCTGACTGGGGTGTGTATGTGTGCGTGGGGCCCATAAAACACCAAGTTGGAGTGAGTCTGTGAGAGGAGTTGTGGGAGTGACAATATTTTTGTCCACTGAGTGTGTGTGACTCTGAGTGGAGATCACTGATCAGATCAGTTGAGTCTATATTTTGCGATTAAACATTTTTTTTCCTTTTTTGGCATGTTTGATTTGGGTAATGGGTATTATATGGCCGGACCGATAATTGTTATATACTATTTTGTCGGATCTCTTGTGTATATGTCCTACGCACATGTATGGCCGACCTCACTTAGTCGAAAAAGGTTATTGTTGATGATGAGTATTACATATCCAGCATATTATAATGTATGTTTGGTGGCAAAAATATAGGATATGAAGTAATGAGGGAGATGATATTTCATATAATGTCTAGGGATGAAATACCATATCATACCAAACACTGGATATCATTACCATATCGATATTTCGGTATTTTATATCTTGAATATCAATCTCGTATCGAAGTTCGGTATATCGAAATTCGGTATGGTTCGATATGGTACTGGTTTTAATATCGAAATTTGGTGTGATATTGTACCAGTATCAACAATATCATATCAAATTTTGTATGATATGATATTATATTGAAAATACCATATAAATTTGGTATAATATTTTTGGTATTGGTATTGATATTGGTATTTGTATTGATACTGTTACTGGTATTGGTAGCAGTACTGCTATTGATACATACTGATATTGGTATTTGTATGTACTGTTCATTCGATATTTCGATATGGTACCGGTGTTTGAATTATTAGGTACCGGTACTATACGAAAATTTTGATATTTTTTATATTTCGATACGGTGCAATATCGAAATCGAAATTTCGATATTTTTTTTATATGATATTGGCATAGTACGAGATTTTTGGTATTTTTTTTCATCCCTAAATTACCGTTAATGTCGGATAAGGCTACCATCCAGTGGCCACCCCCGTCGGCCGCCACACGAGTCCACGACCATTGTCAGCCGCTGCCGGCAAACCCGACCGCTGCCCTCGTAGTAGGTGGTTGTCCACCACTCCATATTGGTCACTCACGTCGGCCATATTTGATACAAAAAAAAAAAATATACATTGAATTATATCTGTAAAACAAACAAACAATATGTTATAACTAATCCATCATATTATCTCATGTATTATTATCTCATTCTTATTCCTATTATTAATTATTTTCGATTTTATCCTTTTTTATTATTTTTTAATAAAATGGTAGTATGATATCAAAATAAAAATAATAATATACTATTATATCATAAAAAAATGATAATATACTATCGTTTTTAATAATAAAAAATGATGGTATATTAGCACTCTATCAAAAAAAAAAAACTCGGGGGTGTGCGCTAATCACCTATTTGTAATTGTCTCCACTCTCCAGCAAGCAAATGCAAATTAGCAATTGCATCCACGATCCACGCGGCGGCGCATTTTAACAAGTTGATATTCGCTTTCTCCAAGTCCAGCCAAAGAAATTTCCACTGGCATCATCACGCTCGTCGTCTCCTCGGTGTAGCTAGGAGCCGAGAATCAGCATTCTTCTACCCAGAATCCCAAGAGATTTCTGTATCCTATCCTCACTCCTTGTCTCTCGCGCACAGGCTCTCTATATATGGACGTACTTCTCCACTGAGTCATCTCACAAGCCCTAGAGCTGTAATCTAGGTTTTCCTTTCAGCTGCCTTTGTTGAACCCATAAAAGATTTGAATTTTGGCGATTGGGGTATTCTCTTTGTGATATGACGACGTCGTTAGGGGCCGCCGCTGCTGCGAATGGAGCTGTTTTCGGTGATTCGAAGATTCAAATTCAGGGGTTTAATGGTGGAAGGTCTTGCAGTTTGGCTTCTGTACTTCGCCGCCATCGGCTCCAGTATGCTGTGCCGTTGCCCTCTGTTCCTAGAACTTCTTCCATCAATGTCACCAGAGCCGTCTCTACGGTAACAACTCGTGTACCCAAATTCGAAATGCTGAATTATATGAGTTGTGTTTTTTTTGTGAAATTGGACGAATTCGCCTTCTGAGTTCTGATTTTTCTCTGCGTGTTGTTTGTTCCTCCATGCAAGTGTGATTACAGGCAGAATGGATGAATTAAGTTGTTATTTGATCATACAATTCGATACAATGATGCTTTCCCCAATAAAAAAAGTTAGCAGATTGGATTCTGCTTCAGTGTTTGATTTCCTTCTTGTCTGCTTATGTTGCCTGCCTGCTGTTAATGCTCTCTGGTTATTTTGTCTCTTTAATTTTCTCGCTAAGACTATACCTTGATTGAAGATGAGTGCCATGGCAAGTAGCAAGCCCTGACAATAGCTGTCTAAAATTGGTGGGGAGTTAATTATCCTGTGTATTACTTTTGGCTCATCTGAGTTTTTGTGATCATTTATTTGAATTCTCAGCCTACGAAGACTGACGCCGCTGCTGAGCCTAAGCGCAGTAAGGTAGAGATAATCAAGGAGAAAAGTAACTACATTAGATTTCCTCTCGATGAGGAGTTGTTGACTGAAACCCCCAATATTAACGAGTCAGCTACACAACTTATCAAATTCCATGGGAGCTACCAACAAACTAATCGAGATGAGAGGGGAACGAAATCATACTCGTTCATGCTTCGTACAAAGAACCCATGTGGGAAGGTGTCAAACCAGCTCTACTTGGTGATGGATGATTTGGCCAATGAGTTTGGAATAGGAACACTTCGGTTGACCACGAGGCAGACATTTCAGCTTCATGGGGTTTTGAAGAAGGACCTCAAGACGGTGATGAGTACCATTATTAGGAACATGGGCTCTACTCTTGGTGCCTGTGGCGATCTCAACAGGAATGTGCTTGCTCCAGCTGCTCCACTTGCAAGGAAGGATTACCTGGTTGCGCAGGAAACAGCAGAGAATATCGCTACCCTTTTGACTCCTCAGTCGGGGTTTTACTATGACATGTGGGTTGGTGGTGAGAAGATTATGTCGGCAGAGCCCCCAGAAGTAATTAAAGTCCGTGATGATAATTCACATGGGACTAATTTCCCTGATTCCCCAGAGCCCATTTATGGAGCTCAATTCCTTCCGAGGAAGTTCAAAGTTGCTGTAACTGTGCCGACGGATAACTCAGTCGACATCCTCACAAATGACATTGGTGTTGTCGTGGTTTCCGACGAGGAGGGAGAGCCTCAAGGATACAACCTATATGTAAAGAAATCAAATCCTCTCTTAGTTGCAACATTTAATTTTTTAAACGGATTTCTTTCCTGATGTTATTAACATCTTGTAGGTTGGTGGTGGCATGGGAAGGACACTTAGATTGGAGACTACATTCCCTCGTCTAGCAGAGCCATTGGGCTATGTGCCTAAGGAGGACATATTATATGCCATAAAAGCTATAGTCGTGACCCAAAGAGAAAATGGGAGAAGGGATGACCGTAAATACAGCAGGATGAAATATTTAATTAGTTCATGGGGGATAGAGAAGTTTAGAAGTGTCGTTGAACAATACTATGGAAAGAAATTTGAACCATTCCACGAGTTACCTGAATGGGAGTTCAAGAGTTACTTGGGATGGCATGAGCAGGTTTGTTCTAATGATAATGCATTCTTAAAGAACACTTTTTTCTTTTTTCTTTTTTTTCCATCTTATGCTTTGTAAATCATTTTTCAACTGCTAGCCTCCTGCTTCTCCATGTTTGTCTTTTCTGTTTTTTCTGTCTCCTTTGTGTTTGTGTATGTTGGTTCATGCATTGGGGGAGGGTTGCATCAGGAAAGTACTCACTATCCACTGGATAAGCATATCTGGCAGTTGAGGAACACTGATAAAGCTCTTGGAGATAGTTCTTTCTTATTTGCTTTTTTAATCCACTCTAGGTGAAAGCACTGATATCTTCAAAGGTCTTTTAGGAAATAAAGATTTATATAAAGGGAATGCCCGATCTCTTTGTATGTTTTTATGGATTTGCTTGTATTCTCTTGTGGTTAAAATCATTGATTTATCTCGTTGTTTACTGCTCTATTGGCAGGGTGATGGCCTTTTGTATTGTGGGATTCATGTTGATAATGGACGTGTAAAAGGAGCTATGAAGAAAAGCTTAAGGGAAGTTATTGAGAAGTATAACTTGAATGTGCGGATAACTCCAAATCAAAACCTTGTCCTGTGTGATATTCGCAATGTATGGAAGCGCCCCATCGCCATAGCTCTTGCCCAGGGTGGTTTACTTGTAAGTTTATAACATACCGGGTTCCTTATGGTTGAGGTTGGATCAAAGATAAGATATTTCCTACTGCATGCAGTGATGAATTTTTCTCACAAAAAGACACCACTCTCCATCCATCTCCACCCATGTCCACTGCACTGCCAGCCTACGATGTTCACTAACATGGTTAGGTTATCCACAGGAACCTCGGTACGTGGATCCACTGAACATAACTGCAATGGCTTGCCCTGCTTTACCTCTTTGCCCTCTGGCTGTGACTGAAGCCGAACGAGGAATACCCGACATGCTTAAACGTGTCAGAGCTGTGTTTGAGAAGGTTGGTATGTATGATATTATCTGTTTACTATGATATGATTTATTTGTCTGTTAGTGATGAAGTATGATGATTGCAAGGAAAGCATGAGATAAAACATTATTATATATATATACATGATGGTATTTATTGATTTCAGGTTGGCCTCCAGTACAATGAATCTATTGTGATGAGGGTAACGGGTTGTCCCAATGGATGCGCTCGACCCTACATGGCTGAACTTGGATTTGTCGGTGATGGTCCAAACAGCTACCAGGTACTAGGTACTTGAGAGAGCGAGCCGGAGTTGATGGAATTAGAAAATAAATATCATGGAAAAATGATGGTTATGGTTTTGCTTGTTTAATGAATAGATATGGCTGGGAGGAACACCTAATCAGACCTCATTAGCACAATGCTTCATGAACAAGGTCAAGCTGCAAGACCTGGAGAAAGTATTGGAGCCTCTGTTCTACTATTGGAAACGCAAGAGGCAAGCTAAAGAATCGTTTGGCAACTTTACAAACCGCATGGTAATGGAAGATCCTATATTATTATTCAACTTCTTGAAACTCACACTAGAAATGTGCATTTTTTGTACAAATATTTCTTTCTCACTAAGGAGGGAGAAATCTCTCTCTCTCTCTCGCTCTCTCTCTCTCCTCTTCTTTTCAGGGAGTTGACAAACTTGTAGAGTTGGTAGAGACATGGCAAGGGTATCATGTCGAATCATCAAGAAGATTCCACAACCTGAAGCTCTTTGCAGATAAGAACACCTTTGAAGCCATGGCCCAGCTCGCCAAACTTGAGAATAAGACTGCCCACCAACTAGCCATGGAGGTAATCCGCAATTATATTGCTGCCCAGCAAAATGGCAAAAGTGGATGAAGCATCAAATTATGAAATGATATTCCTTCCTTCCTTCCTTCCCCGTCGTCGTCGTCGTTTTCAACTTGATTCTGCTGTTAATATACCTCCATGATCACAGTATTTCGCCTCGCCCGAGACACACATAGTAGTATAATAAGGGATCATGATGATATATCTATCTATCTGCTTCACCAGATTTTGTATTTTTTTATTTTCTATTTTGTTTGGGTCTTTTCATTTTCTCATTTTAACTTAACCAGAGCAGAGCTGAGCTGATCAATTTAGTGTACATTCTCAATCTCTTTTTGAATGAAATGGAATGGAATGGAGCGGAACCTTTCTGTGACTAGTGTGAAGTATTTTATGACCAAATCCAGGTTGCTTGGACTTGAGCCGATCACTGACTCGTGTTCAATGCATATATATCAGTTGATCTATTTAGTATAGTGAATTGATGAAAACAGATGAGCTTCATAAAACTGAAGAGGCCTTTGTCAGAAGAAAGTAAAAGAAGCAGGCAAGCAAAGCAATTGAATTGATGGAGAAAAGCAAAGCCAGGGTTGGGATTACACAAAGAAGATTCATTACACATGAACAAAGACCACCACCTCTACAAGTATGAAAGGAAGCTAGGGTGATGATGAATCAAAATTCCTCTCATCAGTAGCGACAGATGCGAGCTGTTGGATTGGTAACACAAACAGCTGCATACTTCTTCTTGGCATCTATTGACCCCCGCCTCGGCTCATCTGCCATAGCAACCTTCACGATGGAGCACATGGCAGCGGTGGCTGCAGCAAACACCAAGTTCCTCCTGTTTGAGCATATCATCAGGTATGACATGAGTTAACAAATTTCTTCAAACTCTCTAATACGGTACTTTCTCCAATTCTCACATATTCATGCACATGATC
>JAOWBR010093583.1:0-14584 GCA_028571145.1 Dionaea muscipula
GAAGCCACAGAACTTCATATTGACAATCAATCGGCCATTGCTCGAGCAAAGAACCTGGTATATCATGAGAGAAGCAAACATATCGATGCCAAGTACCACTATATTCGAGAATGTATGGCGAAGAACTGGGTGTACTTGTTCTACATTCCCACCTATGATCAAATGGCTGATATACTTACGAAGCCTCTCAAGTATGATGACTTTCAGCGACTAAGGCGTTTTTTGTGTGTCTCTAAATCATGCCTAAGAGAAGCTTTTGTTGGATGATTAGACATGATTTGATTTTGGTGTATTTATCTTAAGGGAGGCACTTGCTTTTTTCACTATTTGTTTATGTTGACTGGTTTAGTTTTTGTACCTGATTAAGTTTTTTTTTGTTAGAACCGGGTATCTCACTGTATGTTGGGTTATATATCCTCATTTCACTTTCTCTTTGTACAATATATTAAAAACACACAAAATTAGGTTTTGGGCTGTGCTCCTTTCTCTCTTGATTTGCTTGCTGCAGCTTGGAGTTCCTCTTTTACTGTACCTCATTTCTTTAAATAAGACCTCTTTTTTTTTTTTTTACGTTTTAGTTATATTGCCTATACAAGACTTGGTTTCTCTTCAGTGGATATTATTCTAGTCGCACTATAATAAATATTAAAATTTTATCATCAAAACATAATTTCTGTTCACTCAAACAGGATCTTTAAATCAATATTTGCGTTTAATCGCTCTTTTGCTGAATTATTTCTTTGGTGGTTTAGTAGAAGACTTAGCAGGCGAAGGAATGTTGTTTGGCGTTTAATCCCACATGTGGTGGTTTGGTCTTTTTGGAAACTTTGTAATGGAATTCGATTTAATGGTGAGACTGTTGATTGGCAAGTGTTTACAGAAATGGTAAAGCGACGTATAATTCTATGGGCTCGAGATTGTGGAAGGATAAATTTGGACAACTTTACTGCCCAGGGATCGGGATGTATTATTGACTTCATTTGATAGGTCTCAGGCTGTGGACAGTTTAGGGGTTAATGATGCAAGGAAAGTGTCTGGCTGCTGATGTATGGAGATGGCTGAGAATGCCATTTCGAATGGATTGGATTGATGGGTACCAGCTGGCCAATGGGTCATGGGAAGAGAGGTACATATACTCAGATGATAGAAATTAAGTTTGCTAACATGGTTGATTGTCTACTTCAGGAAACATTGAACCTGTCGAGCATGCACCTCAGCCTGCATGCTTGTCTAAAAACTCCATCTATGGCTATCCTGACTGAGACTAGGGTGATAAAGTAGGGTTTTGAGAACCAAAAGCTGGGATTCGTTATAAAGGTGGGTATTTCTACTAGTATTTTTCAGTGATCTACGACTTACTTGTGCTTCGAGCTCAGAATGGTAATGGTAAATTGATCTATCAATGGTGTCGTCCTAGGAATGGATTCGGCTACTTGAAGTATTTTTAGTGTATTGTGGGGATTGGGTTGGGTGGCGGGGTTGAGGGAAAATTTAGTGTGAGGGGTAAAAATGTGAGTTATTATATTGAGGGGATAAAAGTAGAGGCGGGTTCAATGGTGAGGGGGTTCGGGTTTAGGAAGTGCAGCTTATGGGTGTACTGGGTGGCATGGAGATCTTTCTTCCATGACCTGTACTTTAGTCTTGAACTAGAGCAATATGTACTGATTTGGTCATCAAAATTGGGTTCTCACTTGCAAACCTTGTACTGATTTTGTTATCTCAGGGAGAAGAATGATAGAGCAATATGCATGTGGCAAGATGAAGAATACATTTTATGTTTATTGAAGGTGTCGGGGTGGTTTCATGTTGCTGATCTTGGGGTACTTGCCGATTCTGTGGTATTGTTTGATGTGTTATTCAACTGTAGTAGGAGGTATGGGGATGTGGAGGGGTTGGTTTTGTCATAGAAATGATTGTAATATTGCTTTTTTCCTTTCCTTTGGTACTGTTGTGCATGACAAATGATTCTAGACTAAGAGGTACCAATATAATTGGGATGTCTTATTATCTAGGTTGATGCTATTACAACGGTTCTCCTTTTATTATAATAATCTTTATGACAATAAAATGTTTTCTTTGCCGATAAAAAAATCAGAACTTCTCCTAAACATTCCAAAATTTTGATATTTCTAATTCTAACGTTCCATATTTTTTTTCCATTTTAAAATAAATCTCAAAACTTTCCAAAATTTAATATACATATCCATTTTAATTTCTACGCAAATTTTTTTTCGTTATAAATGAGGAAAAAGTTATTTTTTATATATTCAGTAAAAATTCTCAAAATGATCAAAATATAAAAAAAACGTCCAATATTTTATAAATTATACATTATAAATTTGTTTGTGACCTTTGTCGATGACACAAAGGTTTTGTACAATATTATCATTACCATACTTTGTTATTAATACATTGAATATATATATATGTTTTCATCTTTAGATAGATATTCTGTTTGTTGTATTTATTGCTATATTGAATTATATATTATTATCTTTAGCTCCAACCTATAATTTGTAGATAGGGTTAAAATAGTGCATGTTAGATAACCGATAACCAATGTATTATATTTTTAGATTGCATTATATTTACGCATATGTGTCGTCGATTCTACCTAGTAATTAAAAAGGATCACAAATATGATGATGATGATTATAAATTATAAATTATTATATTTTTTGATTATAAATTATAAATTATAAATTATAAAATAATTTATTTTGAGAAAACAATTTTTTAAATTATAAATCAAACATACTTTTTTGTTATTATAAAACTCAAATCAAATCATAAATCAGAAAATTTAAAATAAAAAACTCGAAATAAAATCCTCGAAATAAAAAACTCAAAATAAATCAAAGAACTCCTAATTTTCTATAATATTATTCTAGGTGGACTTAGAAGTTAATTTTACAAATATTAAATTTTCAATGTCAATGTAATTTCATTGCACTCAAATAGAATCTTAATCATTACATCAAATATTTGTGGCAAATCATAACTTCTCCTGAATATTACAAATAACCGTCAATATTTTATTTTATTTTTCCATTTTAAATCAATCTCAAGATTCTCAACACTTTCCAAAATTTAATATATACATATATTTTAATTTCTATCCGCACTTTCCAAAATTTTGTATTTTTTCCCATCATAAATGGAAAGTTTTTTTTTTCCCCTCTCTCTCTATATCTATTTGGCTGGCTATCTGCTGCTCTATATATCTTCCAGCTTGCTTTGCTCTGCTTTGCTTCTTCTCCAGAGTCCATTGATCCGTTGCAGTCAAATCAAATGGCATTGACCCAAGAGATCTCCGAGTACAGGATCAGGATACGGAGCATCTGCGAGCACTTCCCCTTCCTCCCTTGCACCACCTTCATGCTCAACTTCACTCTCCATGACTTCGACCGCTACTGCCATTATCAAGACGGAGAAGGAGAAGGAGAAGGAGAAGCCAAACCCTGTACGGTCCTCGACATTCCCCATCAGGGTCCAGGGCTCCATCATGTCATTGCCTTGCCCTCGGACTTGTTGCATTCTTACCAAATTTCCGCCGGGATAATCCGGTTCCTCATCGGCTGGCAAGTTTCCGGCGACTGTATCCTGTCCTTGCTCCCGGATATCTTTACCCGATGCAGATCCTTCGTGGTTGGCGATGATGATATGCGTAATCCCAAGCTGCTGTCTTTCTACATTGATATCAAGCGGGTGGTTTCTGTGCGGTCGAATTTGGACCGATTGGGTGCGAGTAAAGAGATAGATCGGATGACGGAGGAGGATTGCCCTATTTGCTTGGAGGGGCTTGTGGGGTTGCCAATGCCGGTGGTGGTCAGGCAACTCCCCTGCTCCCATCTGTTTCATGAACGCTGTATTCTCAAGTGGCTGGAGAAGAACCAGACTTGTCCACTCTGCCGCCGGAAGTTGCCGGCGATCAAATTCTGATCTATCCATATTATAGCATACATATTAGCATTAGCTAGCTAGCTTGTTCAATTTGTGTGTGTGGATTCTCCAATCTCCATTCATTCTTTCTTTTATTACGTAAATTGTGTAATTGATTTTGATACTTGGAGTTAGTTATGCTTGTTGCTTCCATTCCACCATCTTAGTACAGTACAGAATCCAATTTGGATTCTACTTTCTTTTTTTTTCCCTTCCCCCCACAAACGCGGTGGAGAAAATAAAATAGTAATTTACTATAGGATTTCCACGTGGCATTATGAGGATGACTTGGTGGAAATTTGGACATCCTACATGGCAATGTACCAGCCAATGGGTATGATAGTCTGACAGGGGAAATCAAAGAATTGGGCACAGAGATATTACATTACACACCATTCAATCTTCATATCCACGCAAGCAGCAGCAGCTAGTGGAAGCTGCTCAGCTCAGTCTCCTGCTCAATTTGGATTTTCTTCTCCCTGCACTGTGAGAGGAGAGGCGGGGGGCCATGGCGGTGGCCATGGGGATGGTCTTGCGCGCTTCATCTGCATCTGCCCCTTCTCTCCTTGTTTCTTCATCACACAGATTCCTCTCCAACCCATATCCCAAATCGGACCTCAAATTACCATCCTCGGCCACTCTTTCTCTGTTTTCCCTCTTCACTGCTCCCCTTGAAGCTAAAGCTTTCTCCATACCCAAAGACCAAATCGTCTCGTCTCTCACTCAAGTATGTGATGTCAATGGCGCCGGCGCGCACAATTTCCCTCCTCCTGTCCTGTCGGGTTCATTTATGGGAGAATTTTCTGAAATTGTTTTTCTTCTTAGTTTTGATTTGATGATTCGGGTGCTCCGATCCCTTTTCAGGTTGAGGAGACAATCGATCAAGTTCAAGAAGTGGGTTCTGGTTTTCTGGCTGCAAGTCAGCAGGTTTTGGGAGCTATTGCTGAGACTCTTAAGCCGGGTGTTGATGCCGCACTGCCGTTTCTACAGCAGGCCGGAGAAGAAGCTATCAAGGTTGCTTCTCCGGCGATTTCGGAGGCGACAAAGATAGTCCAAGAAGCAATTCAGAGTGCTGGGATTGATACCGAACCCGTTACCAAGGTTTAACCTTTTGGTAGAATTGGTTTCTTAACATCTTAACATGGTATCAGAGCAGACATGATAAAAAAAAAAATGTCACGAGTTTAAATCCTATGAGCACGCCCCCTATTTATTTAGCACTTGTTACGAGGAGAGTCAGTGCACAGGCTGCGTTTTAAGTCCAAAGAGATTCGTGTTAAATATATTCCTTTTGATAGAATTGGTTTCTTTAACACCAGTTTAAATGTTAGTGAGGACTTCAGTGATTGTCTTCTGTTTATTCAGAAAGGAGGGTTTTGCAGCATGAACATCTACTGGCTATAACAGGCAAAAAAAAGAAAAACCTACAACAAACCCAAGTTTCCTTCAAGAATCATAGGGTGGGGAATGATTGTTGTGATCTTCTGAACTTGTAATGCTAAAGAAACAACAGTTTTGCAACCCACATTGCACTAGTCTAGCTCTACATCATCTTCCACATACAGATTGCAGTTGGCATTGGAGTTAGTTTATCCTATCTTCTACTGACTCTGTCATGTTGCTGTTTGTCAAGTCATGTTAATTATCCCAGTGGGTAGGTTTCTGACTTGTGTAGATCCAAAAATCTGCATCATAAACTCATGAGTTCAATCATCTGCGAGATTTCGATCATTATCTATTCCATTCCACGTGCTAATATTCGTTACCTGAAACTAAAAGCTTGTTTTATTGGGCAGTCAGTGACAAATGCAGCCCAGCAGACTACAAGGGTGATTGAGGTGGCCAAGCCTATAGCCTCATCGATGGTTGAAACCATCTCAAGTTCAGATCCCATTGTGATCATAGAAGCTACTGCTGCATTGTTCCTCGTCTACATCCTTCTTCCTCCTATCTGGTCTGATGTAACTATCAGTTTTCGTGGTTATAGAGGTAAGCAATCATGCTTCTTTTTTTCTTTTTTTCTTTTGTTCTTGTGGAGTAAATTTTAAGATAAAGCAATCATAGTCAACTTCTATAGTGGACATTCATTTTTAAACAGTAGTGTGGATCTCTCACAACTGTTAGATTAAAAATCATCAAAGGCTCAGATTTCACCTTGAGTTACCAATAGTGTCTACTATTCACCCATTACCAATTAATCTCAACCAATGATCATACCAAATTCAATGGCTAAACAAGATCCACACTACTATGCAAAAATGGATGTCGACTCTAGAAGTTTTGTGAGCAATCATATATACTTTCAACTTGATGTTAATTTTAAGTCTCTAATAACTGATCATGTATAATTTTATCAATCTAGGTGGTCTTACTCCAGCTCAAACTCTGGACCTCTTGTGTACTCAGAGCCACTTTTTGATTGATATCAGATCAGAGAAGGACAAGAACAAGGCTGGCATTCCTCGCCTTCCACCAAGTGCTAAAAACAGGGTTATTGCAATTCCGTGAGTATTTTCTATTCCTTCAATTTTGACTATTTCTGCCTAACTCCATTGGCACCCATGGGAAACCTTCTTAGTTAATTAATCATGAGGATAATTTGGTGTCTTGTATATATATCCATAAGTTTTAACATGCCTTTTGGTGCAATGGAACATCCCTAAAGTGAATTTGGTGTTTTATGAATTGAATTTTCATAATTTGGTGTTTTATGAATTGAATTTTCATAAACATACATGGATTCAATCTGTTAGTCCCAAGAAACATTACCCTAAAGTGCTCATCAAGATAATAATGCTGCACTTCAAGCTCCGCCATCTCTCGGGCCGTCTCTTTTTTATTTTTCTCCCATCGAGAACGAGCTCCAGCTTAGCTATATATTTATCTCCTTAACCTGCTCTCCCTGCTAGCTTCTACTAGCCATTTAACTGGAGATGAACTCCCAAGTATTATTCTAGCCAATCATTTTTACATTATTAGCTAAGCAAGATCCCGAGTTGCCAGGAGTTTTCTGCTTTCTTCTTGTCCTGATTCTTGAATGAATGTTGAAATGTATTAGCCATGTATCTACCATCACTAGGCTTTAGGATCCTTCTGCAGGCTCTTTTATGCATAATCTTTATTCCTGATAATTGTAATGTTTGCTTTCGAGTGCATGAAAACTGCTATTTTTTGACGACCTTGACACTTTTTTTTTTAGAATCGAGGAGCTACCGTCCAAGTTAAGGGGCCTAGTTAGAAATTCCCGGGATGCAGAAGCAGAGATAGCAGCCCTAAAGATATCGTACTTGAAGAGGATTGATAAAGGTTCAAACATTGTGATAATGGACTCGTGAGTTCTTACTTCTTTGATCATTGAACTTGCAAATTCGTTAAAAACTCACCAGATGAACCACTATTTACACCAAGTGAAGAAACACATTTGTCCATCACTTTTAAGGGGAGAGCTTGGTTTAGTACTAATGGATTACTTAAACAAGCATAAGATAAGAGGTGGATTCTGCACACATTTCTTGTTAATGTTAAGATATCATTAATGAGCTTTTGGTAGAGTGAGTTCTTTGGCCCGACAGTTAACATTGAAGAACCCGTTTCTTGGCCAGGTACGCTGATTCTGCCAAGATAGTTGCGAAAACGCTAACGAGTCTTGGATTCAAAAATTGTTGGGTCATGACGGATGGATTTTCAGGAAGCAAAGGCTGGTTGCAAAGTCTGCTGGGGACAGAATCATACAATTTAAGTTTTAGTGAGATTCTTGCGCCTTCTCGAATCATCCCGGCAGGAGCCAGGCGTGTTGGTACTGGCAGCTCCAGAGTTCAATCCAGTTAATAGATTTCATGTGGATAATGGAAAAATGCTTTGGCCTTTTTTTTTTCTGAAGCCTTGTATGTTTGTGTGGATTCCGTCTGTAATCTCTTATCTAACTTCATCCATTAGAAATGAGTTGAGACTATTGTGATTAGATGAGATGGTAATGTGTAAATGAAGTATATTTTCATTGATTTCGGTATTCATTTATCAGGCTTTTTCATTTCCTAAAAACCAAATGGGAGAGGAGAAGAGAAGAGGATCAAATTCATTGGAACAAAGGTTTTTGATAAGGGCATGCTTGGTTCATGAATTCCCTGAAGAGCTTGTATACAAAGGGTGTTCACATGATACCAATTCAAGAAGGCAACTCATGGGAAAAACATCCTAAGATCAGATTAAAAGGATTACGCACGAGCGACTGCCACTAGACAAGGAGATGGCCCATATGCGGACTAGATGGATTGAAAGGGTCAAGTGCAAGGACGTACCCGATTTTCGCATACCTCGACTAATCCCGGGAGACGGGGACCCAGAGCAAGTGCCCCCTCACCCTGAGTCGGATAAATCTCTGGCTTTTATACCAGCGGGCATACCTCTTCCAGCAAGCATCTAGTACGAGTTGAACTTGAGACCTTAGGGATACCATCCCCAACACCCAAGCGCTCAACCACTAGACCAACACTGGTTTGGTGAGGATTGCACCCTTCTTGGTCTAACACTTCAGGACACTGAACTTCTCTATGTGCCGATTAGCCTCTTGGATTAGTAGAGAAGGACAAGCAATTCACTAGATAAGCATGATGAAGATATCTAAAAACATCCTTGGGCACAAATTTTAATCCAAGATATTTTTTTTTTTTTCCTTTGACATCGTAGGTCACAAAAAATGGATAACAAGTCACACGAGGAAAAAAGTGTTGATAACGCCTCCTAAATTTACCGAGTTCTAGATGCAACTATAAATATAGTTGAATGAGCTCATCACTAACAACAGATGGGGTTAAGACCCCTAGATCTGTGAAGAGTAAAGTAAGGTACTGAGGAGGTGTGTAGTCTCGAGCTGACCTCTCAACCTCAACCTTAGATGGGATTGGCACACCGAAGTCAATGGGGCGCAATGCAGGAGCCATGTCTTTCTGGTCCAGTGGATAAAGCCGTGCAAACTGCAATAGGAAGAACAAAAAGCATTAATCACAGGGGTGTCGAGGTAGGAAGTATAAAACCAACTGATTTATTCATTAAGTTTTTCGACCTTGGTATATTAGAGCTTATTAAACACTAGCTCATTCATCTATTTAGCAAAGCATGGAAAGAATATTAGAATGACTTGACAAAATGATTCACATATATGCATAATAGAGTCTGATCTTGTTCATAGTTGTCTCCTAATTCTTGAACTTATTCTTCTTTCCTTTTCGCTTCTTCTCTCCCCATTTGTCTGATTTCTGATCCTGCTCCCTTTGTTTCTCCCATTATCCATAGAAACCAACAAAAAAAAAAAACAAGCAAATACAACCAAAGGAAAAGGTGATTCTAAAATGACACTGCATACCATAGAGCCTTGTCCTACATCAACTAGCACTTTGGATATCTTTGAATCCATGGCATCATACCTTGTAACTTTCAGCAGCCACATAGACAGGCTTGCTCATGCTGTGTGCCACAAGCGCGATTTGGTAGGTGCCCATCATGTTGATGATACCACCACTTTCCACCACTCCATCTGCTCCAACAAACACCATATCAACCTCCTCCATAGAATATGCCGCTGCAGAATCTATGACAAGTTTCACTGGAACATCAAGTTTGGCCATCTCGTTTGAGAACCTTAATCCAGTCCTGTCTGGTCTCCCCTCTGTAATTTATTGCAATGAAGAAACAAGAAAAACTTAACATTGCTGGAAACTACCCAAAAAACAAAAAGAGTAAGAGAGAGCTGGAGGGATGAAGGACAGGTAAATTGGAATCTGGTAACTGTATAGGCAGCCCCAGTGATTGAAACAGTATGTGATATTAGCATTAACTTGATAAGGAAAAATGTAACGAGTAAGCTTGCATGTCACTGCTTTGTATCTCGGACAATGACTAATATTATTGCAAAGAGCAAAATAAAGGACAGGGCATATATAAAAGAAACTAACCACTGACAGCCCCAAAAATAGAAGAAATAAACTACTAACACCTAGCCTGTACAGCAATGAGTCTATGCAACAACCATTCATCCCTCTTAGTTCTTCAGTAGAAATCTGGATTAACTTATTGCAAAAAGAAGATGGGAGACATATAGGATAAAAATAGCATTCAAGTATTCAACTACCACTAATGATACAGTAGCTGCGGTAAACAACTTACATGCATTAAAAAAATTCATAGCATGAGATGAACGATAGAAACTTTGCACAATATCCAGGATTACTAAGAAATTAGAGATATCTAAAATGGTTAAAATCCGATGAAAAATTGAAACGTTTAGGTGGTTTCAAGAGAAGTACATCATCCCTTTGGAAATATGAGATAAGCAATTAAATCAGAAATATAAAAGTTTTCTTAAGTCATAAATCTAAAGCACAAATGTTCCAATTCAAGTTCCCAAGACTTGGAATTAAACCTGTGCAGAAAACACGGAATAATTTTTTGTTTTGCGCTGCCATCTTCAAGATTTCCAAAACTACTCTGGAGAATCCATGCACCAAAATGGTGCAACCATCAAAGATAAAATCTTGACTGACCATTGCAATAATTTTACGTGCCTGCAAAATCAGCTTCATTAATATATTTGTAGCAGCACTGTTATTCAAGAAGTCAAAATCTACCAACTGACCTTGTAAGATATCTCCCCAAACTTCTCTGCACGCTCAAGCAAGCGAGACTTCGCAGAATTAAAGTCCTCATATTCTAAAGCTGATGTTCTAGTCACATAACGCATGAACAGATCACAACCAGCAGTCAATGAAATAGATGTAGTATCCCATGACTGCAAGTATGATATAGGGTAAGAAATTAGCATAGAGAAAAAGAAAACAATCTATTTTAAGAAGAAAAGTACAACAAAGGATCTAAGGCATTATCCTCAAACAAAATTTTCAAATCCCTCTTCAAGTAGCATATAACTAATGAAGTAGAAAGTCTAAGAACTTTCCTCAAGTCAGCAAATCTTAGTAGGAAAATTTCACCAAATCCAATAGCAGAGTAGCTGTGGTGTTTTTGTTTCTTCCTCTAGAAATTTTTCTGTTATTGCTAGCTAATAGGTTATTTTGTACTAAAGTTCACTTGGCTACTCAATTTTTTATCATTTGCCTAGAAAACTCTCCATTTCTGCAAATCTTAGTAGGGAAATTTTCAAAAAAGGGCGAGGGCCCATATTTACAAGATTATCAATAAAATACATAATTTTGGTCTATGCAATGTGAACTCGGACTTTGAAATGTATAATATTAAAACACAGACAAAATACTATAAGCTCCAATCTATTTAGCAATCAATTCGATCTAATAACTACATAGGATTAAGGTCAGTTACAAGGATGGGATTAGGGACCTTACATAGTCATGTTCACTTCTTTGAAATCAGTAATCTAATAATGCTTAAATGAGAATCAATAAGACTTTCCCATTGATATATACAGGTAATATTGCTAGTCTTACTCCTAAAATAGTTTTGCCTGCTTACTTATCAAGACCAATTTCTTTATGTAAATTTCTCTAAAACTAGTCCAGCAAGGGCACTGCTCTAAAAATCGGTCTTGGCGGCTGATTAATCGCTTGAAGGTGCCCTACCGTCGCGATTTATACCTAATCGTTCTAAAAATCGGTTTGTCTAATTTGGCGTTCTAGAAATCGGTCACCAAAGCCTTTGACGCCCGATTTTTGGAACTATTTTTGGAACTGATAAGCTTTTGTGTATGTGAAACTGATGTACATTCTACTGAGCTTTTGCTTTCCATATGAATGAACGAATCACAAGCAATTATTTAATGCTTTTCAAATGAGATTTGACTTTTGCTTTCCATATGAATGAACAAATCACAAACTGATGTTCCACGTTTTTGGTTCCAATTACATTGAATTTTCCAATTACATAAATTCAAAGTGTTACACTTTAAATTCAAAGTAGCAACATCTGCACAATGAATTCGATGTGAACAAATATGAAAGTTCATATGATTATATCAAAATTCAAAATGTAGGCTGAGCAACATAAATAATGTGTAATTCAAAGTTTAGACATAAATTACTCAATGAAAATTCAAATCAATACACTAAAAATAATACACAAATAAAAATAAATAAAAATCCGTCGAATTGCTTGAAGCCGATTAATCCCCGATTAAAAGACCTTGACGTTTGAAGGTCCCCTGCCGTCATGCTACTGCCGAGCGCCATTTAGAACACTGAGCAAAGGAAGCGAAATAGGTAGTGTAGTTGATTGTACAACCAACTATGAAGATCAATGAGGTACTCTTCACAGAATGACAACAGGCATGATGGCGATATGCTTCAACTGTTTTAACTCACAGAAAGTTAGAACAGGGTAACTATTGGACCAGGTACAAGAACCAACAAGAGTTTAAAGATAGCAGAGTCAAAGATGAAGACATGAGGTTAGCCATAGAAGGACAAAGATTGCCCGAATCTATGTTACCGGGATCGCTCCACCCCCCGGGATACGAGATCGCTCCTCCCCCTTGGGATCCGCGATCCGGAACGCACGTTCCAGATCGCGGTTCGCTAGTGTTCCGGATCGCACGGAAACCCGATCTGAAACACATCAAGGTGGGATCCCAATAATTGTATGCGGTTAAAGAGGAAGAGAGGATGTTACTGGCCTAAGTCATGCCAAACAGAATAATGTCAAGGGGAAGGGAAAGTAGAAGTGAAAATAGAGGCCTTGCATTTTCAAAAACTTTGTTTGTTCTTCACCAAGTTTTTTTTTCCCTAAATATGTCAGTATGTAATTTCAATTGGCTTTTCCCACAACTATTTACTTTGTTAGTGTCCAATAATTAAAAATTTGGTATTTTATATGCATCTAAATCTTGTATCTTTTTATCCTCTTATGATATGTTAGATTGTAGTTGCTAAATTTATAAGCAGATTAGCTTATTTGTGCCATAGAAGTTTAGTTAGTGTTTGATGTTTTAATTATCGATCTATCACATCGAACCACGTTCTGAAATATCGTACCACGTTCTAAAACAAAGTACCGAAGAGGTATACACTCGTTCCCTACCCTAAGAAATTAGCGAACCACATACCTGAACCGTTCCTCGAACCGGTGCATTTCGCGCCAGGTAACATAGGGCTGAATTCAACAAAAGGTGCAATTGGAGAAATTCTCACAGGCTCTTATAGAAGATAGAATGAGGGACACATGCATGCATGAGGTGACTCCCTCACTAGAATGGAAATATGATGGAAATGAAGAGGACTACTACAGAAAGCAATCGAGGAAGACAAGCAAGAATTTACCAGAAGCATTAAGAATAAATTTGACAAAACAAAGCTGAGCAGGATCAAAGTATGCCTGGAGGACGTCACAAACTAAGACAAAAATAATTTGGTTTGGATTGGCTTGAGTTCTCTAAAAAAAAGAACTAAACTAATAAGTATTTCCATTGCCTGACTGCATAAGAAAATGTTTCACTTTCTTTTGGTAAATCAGTTTTCTACATATTGCTACCTGGAATCTACTATCTCAATTACAGAAGGAAATATGAAGTTCAGATCCATCACCTCAAACTTCAAATCGAAATAAGCGGCACACCTACCAGAATACATTTGTTTTGGGCAGACAAAGCTTGAGTTCCAGAAAGAGCTCAACAATCAGAGACAACAATAATTCCAACGATGTAGAAGCTTTCAGACATGTAGCAACTCCCACTCTTTTCAATGGCACGTCGTCGCAAAGCCATGGAGGTATAACAGAACATAAAATCAAAAAACTCAAACTACCAAATTCTCCAGACCAATGTCAACTTACACAAATGAAGTTCAAAAAGAAGAAACCAAATGCAACTGAACCCACGTCCAAACTTGCAAGTCAAGAACTCATGATGCGAGTAATCTCTCAAATCCCACTAATTTAGACAAATAGAACAAAACAAAAGATAAACGGGGAGCTGACCTTGAGAGAATCCGAGGCCTTCTTGAGCTCAATTTCAAGCTCCATCATAGTGGTAGCTTTACTCAACCGTATAACAGAAGCCAAAGCCTTGATAGCAGCCACAGCCTCGGCCAAATCAGGCTGTCTCCGCCAACTATTGAACTCATCAATCACACTAAAGACCTTCCCATCCCCACCAGAACCCCCCGCCACCGCATCCTCCTCCAACGCAATCGCGGAAGAGAAATCATCCGCCGGATCGGGGAAGATCCCAACGGCGGCCTGAGCCTGGGCGAGCCAGTCGCTGGTTACTACACCGTGGTGGGCGGCCCTCGTCTGGTAGTAGGCGGAGTTGTTATGGTTAGGATTAGGGTTAGGGTTAGGGTTTTCGAGGTGGGTAGCTTCGGACATGGAAGAGGACGGTGGCGGCGGGTGAGAGACGGACAACGCTTCGCCGTCGAATTGTTGAAGTTGCTGTTGATCCCTTCTGTCGAGGATGAACGAAGGTGATCTCCACCACATCTAGCCACGTTTGGTCACTCCCTTCCCCTACGCTACGCTAAGCGAGGAATCCCCTTACGGCGGCTAAGAACATTGCAATGCGCTGTCAAACTCCAATAGTCTAGTTCACTCCAGCACCATGTTTGGTTCACGGTCAACGAGGTCAAGACTCACCTAAACGCATATATTTTTTAAAATTTTAAAAATATTCTTGTATTTTAAAAAATTT
>JAOWBR010093694.1:0-14582 GCA_028571145.1 Dionaea muscipula
TTCTATTTTTTAGGCTTTTAAACCGTCACCAAACCAGTACGTACGGTTCTAGAAAAAAAAAAAAAAAAAATAACCGATCCAATGTCCAAAAAAAGGGTTCCATAACTACATCGGTCCGGTACGGTTCCATTTTATAATTTCACGGATTTTTTGAATACCCCTAAAAATGACTAACCAAGGAATATTCGATCAGCCCAATAAAGTCTGATTGCATAAGTAGGATTAGCCATTGGGTCATTCGGTTAAGGCCCAAGCTACTACTAAAAACCAAGGTCAAGCATGACCCATCAAAGCAAGCGGATAAACTTAAAAAACACTTTCTTGCGGACGGACTTGACATTTCGAATTGTGTTCAATAACTACAAAGATATAACAAATCTCCACGTCGGTCCTATAAGATCGGAGGAAGGCCTCCAAGAAGGGATCATCACATTTTCCAACGCTATACTTACGTTGCCAGATTACACTAGCCTTTCTTGATCCTGACCCCAGGTTCCAAGAAAACCTCTAGGTCCTCCTTGTTTTCCCGAACCGTGTGCAAATTGTTGAGACCTACCTCGTAGAAATCTTTTATTGTAGATTCGAAGATCTACAGGGATTACTTCAAATAGTGGATCAATCTTGTCTACATTTAATATTTGGAGCAGTTCAAATGATGTTATATTTCTAAAATAATTGAGATAGGATCAGTTGTGATATTAATTTTCTTGTACAGCATATTGAGATTGAACAGAAAAGCCTAAAAACTGAAATCGAAAAGTTCCAGCAGTCGTTCATAAGTGCTGAAAACCTGAAACACCAGGCCTTATAACTAATCACCAGCTCATAAGCCATTGGATATCAGAATATAGGCATTCAATGGCTGAACAACTCTAATCTAATCACAGTATAATGTACCATGTAAATAAACAATGATATATTGACATTAAACAAGATCTTGTGTGTAAACCTCACAAACATGCACATCAGCATTCAGCGGTAGGCATATGGTGTGGCTATCAGAACTTCATACAGTTTGCTTAACTAAATGCAACTCGCACTCTTTTATTTCTTCTAGCTCCATTTGAACATCAATTATAACGTGATTTTACGAATATAAGAAGCCTAGTCATCACCAAACCACAAAAACGATTTTATTTGGCGTGTTGTGGTATGGATTCCTTCTGGCCACCTAGTGAAGTCAATAGTCATATTAATATTAAGACGATAAGTAGGCACGACCAATAAATGGTTATAACGAAGTTGTCGCATGGATTATCCAGATATTGATCTGTTCAATTCACTTAGTCCAAGCAAGCTGGGTTAATTGAGAAGCAAATTATACCCAGCTTACCTGAATACACTTTACAAGGGTTCTATGGCAGTGACCAATGACAGGTGTATTCACTTAGTCCAACTATTGTTGCTGATATGTAAAAGTCCAAAACAGGTGTATTCCCGATTATGACTCGTGAACTAATAAAACAAAAAACAAAGACTCGTGATCCATTTTGGTGCTTTACTTATGGACCAGTAGAGAGATGAAGCAGAGAAAGGCAAAGTAGTCGAGTGAAGGCGACCATTCGGCCTTAGAATCAGCACAATCAACAAGCAGTTTGAAAGGGGCAGGTCACAATGTGCATGGGTCACGAAGAAATTAAAGAAGAGATATATGGTACCATTATCTTACTTCGGGACACCCTTGGTTTCAAGAGATTCTCAACACATGCTGAAGAAGAGTTCAAATCAAACCCCCATCATCCAATGGGCAGGTTGACACTTCCCTGTAAAACAAACCGGACCTCGTCATCCATCGTTATTGCCAATTTCAGCGGGTAGCTGAAGAAGCCAGCCAGGTCAAAGAGGAAACAACAAAAGCAGCATATTGCATGTATCAATGCAAATACTATCGCCCGGCCGGAATCCGACCTCGTTTAGCAGTGTTGGAAACTGCAGTAAAAGAATCTGTAAAATAGAAATTGGAACGCCCAACGCGTTATGTGTTCATTCATGGATCTACTTGGAACCTCTGCGATTGACGAGTCCTTTCATCCATTGATCATCACGCAGTCGACTGTACAAGCATGTACGATTAATCTGGGACCGGAAACGCGTGAAAATGCCGACAGCAGAAAGGGGAGGACGGTAGAGATAGTTGAATTTGGCTTAGAATATAAACGAGGGTTAGGGTTTCTAGCTGCGGTGGCCGGAGGAAGAAGATGCTGCCATTTGCGGTGCAGCCTGCAACTACTTTTTTTTATTTTTTTTTTTCTAATTAGGAAAAATACATGAAGTATTTGGGACGTCGCAGGTCGCTAAAACGTCAATTCTGTTCGTTAATTCTGTGACATGCAGAGAGCTCGTCAAAGATATATGCTTAAATCAATGACTTGTCAAGTTGAAGATCTGAAAAATAGAAAATTTTAGAGATATATGAGAATAATTCGAATTTCTAAATTCTTGAAATAGACAAGGTAGGGGTATTTGTAGAGGTTAAGTCTGTCACGTGTCGACTTTTTAGTAGAGCCGTGTGTCGGACACTGAGTGGAGAGATCTGCCAACTTCTTAGTGGCGACACGTGTCGCTCATCCAATGGAGCCACATGTCGGGCTGCGGATGCGGACTTGGTTATGTAGGACCCACGCGTGGGGTCCACCTTGGACCTGTGGGGTCCACGTGCTGGACCCACCTCGGGTTGTGGGACTCACCTAGGAGCTGCGACTTGTGGGACCCACGTGTGGAGTTTATATGTGGCCATTTACCCTTGTTGGGCCTTTAGACATTTTATCTTTTTTAGGTTACTTGGACACTCTAGACTCTCTGATCTTTTTAGGTGCCAACATATAAGGTCGCGTATGTTCTTAGCCAATTTCACGTTGCTAATGCGTAGTCCATAGGTCTTACTTCGCATTTGTTGACACATATGCCCGTCGGTCTTACTTTGTGTTTGTAGATGTATATGCCTGTACGTCTTACTTTGCATTTGCGTATGCTCATAGGTAATTTTGTCTTTATGTGTGCCTGTCGGCAACTCTGCGGTCGCGTGTGCCTATAGGCATCATCGCCCTGGCGTATGCCCGTAGGTAACTCCGCGGTTGCTTGTGTCCGTAGGCATCATCGCTTTCGACTAGGTCGCCTCTTTGTAACCTGTACATGTATCAACCTTGTCAAAGGGTTCGAGGTTATCTCTGAAAGGCCGCTCTAACGTTCAAATTAATAAGCTGATATTCAAATTGTAAGTTTTATTGAAAGAAATGAAACAGGTATTACATTTCATAAGTTTTGTAAACCTACGATTTACTGCACTTGCCTCATTTCACACCTATTATAATAGATTATAGTGTGTTTCACTCTGGCGAGCAGGGAAGCGTCCTGCGATTTATGGGCTATAACTGAGCTGGTAAGCTGATCGGATGCTTGTTCAGCGGATTGAAATGCTCTGAGCCCAGTTTCCTCTTGCCTCGGACTGAATCCATAACTTCAGGATCATTCATCTGCAAATCGAAGTCTCTTAACCATGGGCTCCTCTAACCGCAGACTAACATCTTCGCTCATGGACTCGTTCTTCCCTCGGACCAGGACATCTAACCTAAGGTAGCTTGTAGCCCGAGTAAGGAGTTCTGCAAATATCGCAGGCAGACTCAAGGATAAGCTATTAAAAAACTTTTTGGGCTGTAGTCCATGGTGGAACGTCACTAGTGCAACACTGTCATATACTTGAGCTATTTTGATGTATGCTTTGTTAAACCGAGCCATGAAACATCACAAAGGTTCTACCGATTGCTGGAAGACTTGAAATAAGTTGGCCGTGGTTTTCTTGGTCGGAGTCATGCTAGCCGTGGTTTTTTTAAAAAACCTTAAGACTTGTAAATAATCATATAACCGGGTCACCCGAGATCCAGGGGGCCTGACTATCGATTACCCATGTACTCGTCGAGTCACATACCCCAATAACTTGACCGGGTTGGGTTTAACCCGGTTTGAGTACTCGAAACTCTCCAGATGTTTACCTGTACGAGTTGTCTAGTCATATCATATGCACTCAAATACTGGCACGACGTATTCAAATTTCAGTATTGATTTTAAACATGATATTTTCAATCCGGAGACACTAATCACGAATCCTAAGCACTAAGATACGATTTCCAGCATATTTTTTTTTTTTCCGCGTTTGGATGTCAGCTGACTAACAAGAACAACGAATAACAAAGCAACACCTGGGAGTGGATTGTGATTATACAGACCAAGAGATTGTAGACATGAAATCACATTACCGTCATTTCTCAATCAAGCCCCAATCTGAACATGATATTATGTTTTACGTCAACAAATACAGCTCAAGGTACCTTGAGCACAACTGCCGCGTCTACAAGCTCATAACATAGCCGGATAGTCACACAAGTATATGGTGAACTCACGTCCTTAAATCAAAAGACTAGAGTGATGAATTATGAATCAACACACACTTATATATTATCATCATTCAAATCTCATCTCGAATATGAGAACTTGAAGAAAACCACGGTGGCATGAACATGAGCAATGGGATATGACCAATCTAATGCATCTGTTCCTGGCGTACTCAACTAATAATGTGAGCAACTAACATATATAGAACCACAATGCAAAATACACACGAGCCATAGCCATAGAGTTGGTCACAAATTCGAATCCTATGAACGCGACCTTATTTATTCAGTATGAGGAGGGTAACAAATTATGAAAAACATCTACAACAAAGCCAATTCCAAGAAACGAACAAGAAAAGTTGAAATAATCTCAAAGATAAATAATGCAGAAACATTCTCAATTATTCAGTGGCTTTTAAGAATGTAAATATATATATCCTCAAAATACATTAGAATGAAGCTTTCCCTGTTGTGTTTTTTTCCTCTTTCCTCTTTCCTCTTTCCCTGTTCTTGAACCGATTACTATATCTATGTCTAATATTCTTATTCACAATATATATCTTTTTATATCCGATATATCCGTTAAAATTTAATATTGTAATGCGGAGGTTTCAAAATATTCCCAAGACAAAGCAAGGGTCCAATGGACCGATTTAGTATACCGCAAAACGATACTCATCGCAGGCAATCCCCACTAATCCCTTGATTAGATAGGGTGGAAAAAAAAAAAAGGAGAGATAAGCATAGTTTGGGAAAAGAAAAAAAATTCAAGACGTATTAACTAATACGTCCTCTATATGAAGGGGGATGCGTATTATTTTATTGTTTGAGACGTATTAGCTTTCGTTAGGTTTCAAGATGAGCTAAAACTAATACGTTTTCCATATCAACTATCCCTCTCTATCTTTTATAATGAGCCCCACCTTAACTCTCTTTTATATTATCAAATCATTTTTTTTTTACATTTTAATCGTCTTCGTAAATATCACATTAATATGGACTCATCCACTAAACAAAATACTCTTCTCTTCTATTATCTCTCCTCCATTCGTAACTAATATACGAAATTCATCCGCACAGTCCCTCTTAACCTGTTCGAGCCAAAATTGAAATCCCAATTGCTTCCTACAGCCGTGCGAAACCCTAATATTCTCACATCAATTTCAGTTAGTCGGTTCAAATCCGCTATGCCCGACGGTTCACCGCAGAAGCAGCCCGCTGCAGATGAACCTGAAGCTGGTAGTTCAGCTCCCAAACCTCAGCGCGCCAAATCGGTAACGTCTTCATTCATCTGCGCATCCAATTTCGAAGTTGAATTAAAAAGCTTGAATGAGACCGCTCAATTCAATGGACGTGGATAGCTAAAGGGATTCTGGAAACGAAATTTCAATGTCAATTGCAATTGAACATCACGTGATTCTTTATCATGCAGAGCTCAAGTAAGAGACTGAAAGATTTCGAGATTAGTATTCCGATCGTGTATGGTAACATCGCGTTTTGGCTGGGGAAGAAGGCAAGCGAGTGAGGATCTTTTGGAACACTTGATGTCTGCTGCTAGCAGCACTTTTTTGGACGAGGGCTAATTTTTTCTTTTTCTTGGTTTTTATTTGTTTTAGGTACCAATCTCACAAGTGGACTGTTTATGTTCGAGGGGCGACGAATGAGGATTTAGGGGTAGTGATCAAGCGTGCGGTATTTCAACTGCATTCCAGTTTTAATAACCCGACAAGGGTCATGGAGTCTCCCCCGTTCGAGTTGTCTGAATCTGGATGGGGTGAATTTGAAATCGCCATCACGCTGTTCTTTCACAGTGATGTCTGTGAAAAGCCTTTGAACTTGTGAGGTTCTCGACCTTCTTTATCGCGTCATTTTTAGTTTCCTACACGGTTGTTTTTTTCTATACGTTTGGACTAGTATTTCATCTATCTACTATGTGGGAGCAGCGTATGTTTGACGGACTAGAACAATATCGAAGGAGTATTACATGATTCCAGATTATGGACATATCTTAGAGGAAAGTATTGTATGGTTGCTGTTCAGTCTTGCACTGTTTCTTGGAGAGTAATGCACTATTTATTGCTGCCTTGTTCAAAAGATGGCAATGGCCATGCGAGAAATGAAAAGGAATCGGTGGTTTTGCAAATATGAGAAGAAAGAGAACATTTGAAAGATTTTTTATGATAGGAAATTGGAATGGTAATTTTTAAATAAATGGAGGGAAACGTTAAGGTGTTATGGGCCTGTGCTTTTATGAACTTGTAATGCACATGTGAAGAGTAGAGAAGCCCCAAAAAGATGTTTCAAGGAAGCTTTCAAGAAGGTTCCACAACATCATGGACACATTTGAGAGCCTGATAAGCAATAGAGCGGAGTGGTGTTGAGCAGTCTGTGGCAGACTCCGCCATAGTCCATAATGGGTAAAACTGTAAAAGGCTCGATTTGGTTTCGTCTGGTTGTGTTATTTCCTCTGCACTATACCTCTGTTTTCTTTATCCTGTAAAGGTTTATTGTGCATACTGGATGTGGTGAACTTTCAGCTGCTCTGATAGCTGTAAAAACGACGTCTAAGATGGAAATTATCAGTGAAATATACTGATTGGCTTTTTTTTCTTTTTTTTTTTTGGCAGATTTCACCATCTAAAGTTGTACCCAGAAGATGAATCTGGTCCATTATCTACCAAAAAACCAGTTGTGGTAGAATCATATGATGAGATTGTCTTCCCGGAGCCATCTGAAGCCTTTGTTGCACGAATACAGAATCATCCAACAGTTAACATTCCTAGGCTACCCACTGGTCTCAGGTTACCATCCCCTGGTATGGTGATTCACATATTGTTCTCTGACTTCTCTATTTCCTTCTCAAAATGTATTTAGCTTTAGTTTGTAGCAGCGCCAGTTGATGAGATAGAGAGGAACAAGAGGGGTGACACCAAGGACAGTCCTCTAGTCCAATGGTTCACGAACTTCTCAGAGGCTGATGAACTATTAAAGCTTGCTGCTGCTCGTGAACGGGTCAGTCAGTTGCATTTTTCATAAGCTGATGAGATTGTAGTATACTATTTTAAGTTTGTCCAGCTTTCTTCCTTTTTTTCAGTATCATACGTTGACAATGGATGATGTAAAAAGTGGGGTAAAACGGACCTTCTTCATGTTCACTTATGCCACCGTCATGTAGTTTTCCATGCTTAATATGCTGTTTTGGAAGCATGGACCTCAACTCAACCTTGTGTTTGGTTCCCAAAAATTTTGGTAGAGCCGCAGAGGAAGATCCTGATAGAGTGGAAGGAAGTTATCAAAAGCTACCTTGCTTTGTTAGGCTATGAGGGAGTGGCCAGCAAGAGTAATAGGCAAAAAAGAACTAATCTGGATTATCCAATTTGGTGAGAAGGAATAATTTGGGACCTTGGATTGGATATTTCTTCTTTTCATTGCAATAGTTGGAAGTCCCTTCTATTAACTCTGGCCTTTGGCTTTTAGATACTGAGAAAATGTACAGATTGGTGAAGGCTGAAGTAAAGAATTTGACCAAACCGTGCATGACAGGCCAAACTGATTTGCCAATAAAGATCGGTTCAGCCCATCCTGACAAAGACTTGGGCCTTCATATGTGGCCCAACTCGAACACCAGGACACCTTAGCTTTGCTTTCAGTTTTCTTTTGGCCTTTTCTTAGATTGATTTTCTCAGAAAATTGAGTGGTTCTTTGGTTTGTTCCACTTATTTGTGCTTACTTGGATAAACACATTGGGAAACAATCATGTGTTCTACTTCCTTTGTTTTTAATACCTTCTAAATAGATCAGCTTTAAAGCATTTAATTCCTAGATAAAAGGACAAAATTAGTCCTACAGCACAATATGGCCATTTGTACTAAGAAATAATGCTCTTTTGCAGAAGCAGTCCAAAGATAAATAATCATTCATTCTAAACTAAGCTTTGTAATTTATTAAATGCAGTTGGTGATCAATCAACCAATCCCTAGTAACTAAATCACATACAGTTCTAGTGTTCGAGGGGTTTGGATAGGACTGGGTTGTGGCTTCTGCGAAGGGTTTAGTGGCTGCAGGGAAGAGCGAAGTGGCGGGAAAGGGGGTGTCATTGTGGCTTTCTGTTTACATATGATTTTTATTCTGTGCATTTTTTGGTCTCTTAACTTTAACCCCTTTGTGGCACATACCGTAACTGGGAAAAAGCAGAAAGTAATCAATGTTGAATTGGTCTCTTGGTCACTTTCTCTGTCTCACAAGTCACTACCCCTGTCTTTCAATGTTCGCGTAATGTTCACTCTTCTTAGGAACTTATTTCAGTTGACAGCACAATTTTCCCAGTAGACTAAACATTTCTATTTGGTGGAAGATGACTACAATAGATGTTGATATTTTACAAAAATTCAATAGTTGTGTAGAAAAGTGTTCGCTCTGGAAGATTGAACAATATTTGAAGTTAGCGAAACTGATGAGTATTATCTTTTTAAAGTCCCGTAAATTTCATTGAACCAGAGATCTCATTTTCATGTTGTGTTGTCAAACCTTTTTTGTGCCATCAGGTCCTGTTTTCATCTATTTTTGTTGAGCTTCAAACTTTCTATGGTTGGCTCAGATTTAGAAGTGATTTCTCATATTGATTCAGCAGCAAATATTTCTTAAATTTTCACATGCACAACGATGAAATTCATTGTCACTAATATATAATATGTCTTGTATTATTAGGTGCAAAATCATATTGCCAAACTCAGAAGACAGCTGAGTCTGATAGATTCACAACCTCCACAGTTGAAAACTATTGTTGACCAGTAACTACACGTTGAGCTGGTTCTATCAGAATCTTGCAGTATCTATCGTGTGATCAACTGAACATCACAAAAATAAGATCTAACCCATGATCACCGGAGTTGTTACTCTCCCTGCTTATGATCTGCAATGACCGCTGATATTGTGTTGAACATTAATGGAGCCGTGTGTTACATGAGGTTGACAAACATCGAAATAAGGAAGAGGCGCTCTAAATTCTCTTAATAAATAGTCCGAGGTTCAAGGGTTTTACCCTACTGTGTCCCTAATGTTCTGGTTCTGAAATTACTATTCAGCCGTATGTACATGAGGATTTTGTATTTTTACTTTGACATGCAAAGAAAGTGTACACCAGATATATATTGTAACTCGTGCTATTATCCAAAACTAAAAATAATATACGATGAGCCTCTGATTATGTTTTGGTGCAACAGGTTCTCCGGTCGCTGTATTTTTCAGTTGTATTCTTTTTGACATTGTTGAGTTTCCAGTTATGCAAGAAACAGTGTTCAAAATCTCTGTTTTGGGATGGCTAAGCCGCTGAGGCCATTCTTTGTCAAAATACTAATCTCAATTACAGATATATCTTAACAGCATTGTAGGTTCTAATCAGCATTTGCAGATTATTATGGAGCTGGAAGGATCAATTGCATCGAAGACTTACTTTTGATCTCTCTCTCTTTCTAATCCAGGATTGCGACCTGGATTGGTGCAAAATCTCAAAAAGTGGTATCAAAACTATTTGATTCCAAAACCTCTTTGCAGAGCAACTGGTGGAGGGACCATGGTTTCGCTTGTCCTCTTCATGCCGTCAGATATTGCTGCAGCTGAACTTGGGGGTTGGGTCCTGGTTTCTGCAGCATAGCACGTGCTGTCACTGCTCTCTTGATGTGTTCACCCTATCATCTCATCAGGCTTCAAAATATTCCAGGTACGCCCCTCAAAATTTCAAAATTTTCTGCTTTCTGTGATTCATCCATCACACTGTTCATGTTTTGATGTGGGTAAATGTATGTGTATCAATATTTTTAATCCCTCAACGCCCCATGTTAAGCCATCACATGATTACCACTTTGATGGTAATGTGAGTGTCAGCTATTGTAGTGGTGGCCAAGAGTTTAAATCACGAGTGACGTGATGATCTTATTGATTAAGCAATGTATGTTGGTTGCTTTTGCAACACATTTACCCTGAATGATAACTTTGCATGCTTGTTCTTATATTCGTGGTGTTATACAATGCGAATTTGAAGGGCTATTAATTGTGAGTTCCTATGTTTAGAAAAAAGGTATATCGAGAGTTAATCTTCTAACATTATCTTGTTTTTGCTATTTCAGTCTTGAACAACATCATTTGAGGGTAACAAGTTTTGTAGGCGTGATCATTTAGTCAAACTAGCTTTGATACCATATCAAAAGCTTAAACATATGGTAAAAGGGTCATAAATGGCTGGCTTTATAGTTTAACAAGTAGATTCAAAATGGGTGTAGAATGTGATGGGAAAAAAATATTCCGGGGAATTGCTGTGGCCGTTTTGAGGTGGTTGGGAATGAGCTTGAATAGCGGTTTCACTGCAGTGCACCATGTTCAGTAGAAAGGACCTGTGGGAAAGAGTAACATGTCCTTCATGTGCTGCCTGCTTGAAAAGTGTTGTCGTAATCTATTTTCAAAGAAAACATACCCTCTGCTGATTAGCTTTTGTGGGTCACCACTGCATATGTTTCTCTTTCCCAAGGCCCCTCCTTTCCTTCTCATATTTGAACCATTTTTGCTGTCCAGTGAACATGGGCTAGCTCCCTGGGTATACTTTGTCCCATTCCCAATGAGAATGGGAAGGACAATCAGAGCATTGCCGTTGTACGTCTGAGTTTTGTAGGCAAGACCATGTGGATGTTGTCACAGCTGAGTTTCGACAATGCCAAGCACCTGTGATTATCAGTTTAGTTGAATGTTGGTTAACAGTTAATGTCCAGTTATCTGGTAACTTGGGGGGTTGGTTAGATTTACAATGTAAATAATGATGATGGATGTTATCAATGCCCGATATTCAGGAGGATATGTATACACTATCAAGTTTGTTTTCTATGGAGCCAGTGTAGAATCTGTCGATGGTGATGCTAGTGGTACCGTAGATCTTTCCCTGGATGTTGATCCGCTATATTCTACGGGGTTTGTTTCATTAGGAGGACTCAAGGTAACATATCCTTCACTAGGGAGAAAAGAAACCATGCTTAGGCATCATGAGCGTATTTATTTACATGTTTAGCAAGTAGGAGTGAGGTCAAACTATGCCGGAACTAAGTAAATTTTATAACCTATAGTCTTAAGTTGTAACTGTTGCATCACATTTTACTTTGATTAGGCCATTATTATATAAAATAGACGCACAAGTTTTATTGATCTTAAAATTTTACATGTCATACTCATACAAGGCTTGGGAGTACTAATTACAGCGTCTAATTCTAATGATCTATTGATCTTGACCTCACGTCCATATCCCATAATATAGCTAATGATGGACAAATCTCAGGATGCAAGTTTTGAAATCTGAAAAACTCTTGCTCTGTGCTAGTATCACTCCTATAGCTAGGTTAACAAGACACACTCTATGGTACGTATGAATCTTCTACACTTATGGTTTCATTAGTTAAACAAGACTCTCTCTTCCCCCGCAAATCACATTTCATACGGGAGATAGTGAAACCCGATAGTCGTCGTGCTTCGTTGATCTGTACCTTTAACTACGGACAGCGGACAAGGAAAAAGAAAGGTAGTTTATATACACTGACCTAGTGGATTAGGCGAGGAAAAGCAGTTTCTTTGTTCACGTTTCCTAAGATGCTTAACTAAATGTAAGTAGGGTACTCCTATTCGACAAAAGCAAATGCCTAGTTAATGGCACTTAAGAGAACTTTTTGGTTGAAGAAAGCTCTCTCTCAACTTACTAATTATGTTCTGGTTAAGCACCAAGTTGTGCCTGACAGGCTCCTATCTTTGAAAGGGTCTCTGTTTTTTTGTCTTTTGATGATGAGGTGCTTTTTTTTTCTTTTTCTGTTAGGTCGTTTATTTTGCACTGTAGCATGTTCTGGTTCTTTTACTCAGACCAATCTTACCTGCTGCTTTTTTGCTGATTATGCCAAGGGTTTGTTTCAAAAAAAATGAATACTTAGGTGATCATGATATATTATTATCTATACAAGGCATAAGTTGTTAAACTTTTGAATGTATTTATGGGTTCGATTGGAGAGTAGGGGGTACGGTAGTATAGGTGCCATGTTCCACAAGAAACTAAAAACAAACTCTTTTTTGGGCATGCAAGATATGAGGAAAGTTTAGGTTCCTTGTTCTAAATTGTTGTGTGACATAAGTAGAAGTATTGAGGAGAACGTGGCAAGACGGAAATAATATTGATAATCCTTGTTCTAAATAAAATCCCTATCCTCTTTTCTTAGCTAAAAAATGGAGAATATTAGTAAAAAAATACCTCCAACAGCTTCTCTATATGACTCTCTATTTTAAGAAATATGAATAGTGACTCTCTATTTTTAGGGAGTCACTATTCACTCCTCAGAAATTTTATATTATTATTTTATTTAATTATTATTTTCTTTTAATTCTAATAAATAGTTATTCAAATAAATATTTATGATAAAATAATATTTAAATGGAATAGAGAAAGAATAGAGAGTATTGTTGGAATAAATTGTTAAAATAGGGATTTTTTAAAATAGAGAATGAATGTTTTAACCAAATTTTGAGAAAAAAATAGAGAGTATTGTTAGAGATGCTCTAATTCGGAGTTATGTTTGTTGTAGACAACAGTCAACAAAGACAAAGTTGTACCATACAATGTTGGATATGTAAACCACAAGACAAAAGTAAAAAACCTAGCTCTAAGCTACTAGGGTCATGTTTGAATCGTTCAAGTAATGTTGGATAGAAGTGGAGTGGACTTGACGTAATATGGAAATGTCAATCATCTCTGATGGAAACATGAGCCGCCCATGGCAAAATATTCTACTTCCTGAGAAGTTACAAACTAAATGTAATTCCAAGAGGTCAAATCGGGAATTGTAACGGTTTGGGGTGCACACCGTGCGATTTATAGGAAAAATCAAATCATATACATATTTACTGGTTTTTGATTTTTCAGACCGAACTAGACCATTCAAATAACGGTCCGGTCCGGAACATTCAAATAACGGTTCGATCCTGTTTGGTTTGAACGATTTTGATAATAACTTTACAAATCTACAACTTTATAAAACTATATTCCACATATATATAATAACTTTACAAATCAAATTTTACGGAACTAGTAATCCAACTTTAAGTAACAAGCTAACAACAAATCAACCCAGTAACACTGCAACAGAAGTTACAGAACCAAAATAAATAAAGATAGTCTACAACAACAAAATGAAGTATGATGAAGACAACAAAAAAAAGTATATCATCAGCAACAGGTTAACACAACAACAACAACAGCAAAATGAAGGCAACGTCATTGTCCTCACAGCAACAACACCAAAATGAAGTATCATAGTTTGTAATATGAAAAAAGAAATAAATTATTTAACTGAAATGAATTATGTGAAGAAAAAGACTACAATTTGTTAGGATATTATTTGAATTATTGATGAATATCTACTATTGGAGGAACCATTTTTATTTCTGCATACATATAATATATATAATTATAATTTTTAAATTTTTTAAACGGTTTAATTATTTGAACGGTCCGGTCCGGTTCTAAAATTTTAAAACTAAACCAAACTGAACCGATAAATCAATGGTTTATAAAATTAGAAACCAAACCGATTAAAAAAATCATTAAATCGCCGATCCGATACGATCCGGTGCAGTTTGACGATTTTTCTGCACACTTCTAGTTACGGTGTGCGTGATGAAATGTGCAATTGTCTCACTACAGTTAGAGTAAGATCACTATAGATACAGTGAGATAATTGTATATTTGCTCGCACATTTGCATCGCACTCCCGAGAATTTTTGAGGTCATATTACCCCAAGGGTATCTTAGGTACTTCTGCTATCAATCTTGTTATCTTGGAAAGCTAACCCTATCATCATTATTTTGACCAAGTGTTTCTGGTGCACCTGACTCTTAATAAATTCGAGAATAATACGGATAAATTAGATTAGTATATAAATTTATATAAAAAATACATATTAAACATATATTATACGGATATATAATATGTTATTTTAAAAATACGCGAATTTTACTAACAGAACGACTAACTCATTGCCCAGTTTTTTTTTGGAGGGCAGCTACTCAACCCCCAGGGTGATTGTCCCACTAATTTTTTACCCTTCCCCCTTTTCCATTACCCCATTTAGTATAACAATAATAATAATAATAAAATATTATTTTTAATAAAATAT